>NW_025903903.1:257713-282384 GCF_018835915.1 Vigna umbellata
ATATATAAAAGTAAGTAATTATGGAATGTGTTAGAGTCATTATATTTTATTAGTCAACTTTATAAAGTGATCTAATTAAGATAAATATGGTTAAGGGTATATTTGTCATGAAAGGTATATTGTGTAGAGACCAACAATAATTTAATTTGTTGAAGAGGCTAAATTATAATTATTGAAACTAAAGAAAATTAACTGTCGGAGGTTATTTAAAGGGTCATGGTCCCCATCTATGAGCACATCGATTCATTCCTGTTTCTTTCTCTTTATCCCCATCAGAAGAGAAAATCCAGAGGAAACTATAAGTGCTTTACATAGGAAAGATAAGAGACCAATGTTCATTATTTGTTCCTCAGGTCTAATCCTTCAGGTACGTTATCGCTTTTCTATTCTAAGGGTATTGGAAACTACTTTGATTAAAGGGTTTATCGCTCATTAATTGTTAATCTGTCAATCATAAATTCTAACATGACTTCGTCATTTGTTCTCATCCATTTTAATCAAGAAATTCTAGATATCACAAACATGAAATTTTATATAAATCGGTCACAGGTCAAACATTTAAATTCTTTCATCTTTTCAATTTATTATTTATTTTATTTATGCATTTTATAAACTTTAATAGATAACTAATGTGCTAAGAGTTTTGTTGGTTTACTTTAGTTATGGAATGCATAAGGTCCGGATTTAACGTGTTGTTAATGGTCATGTGTCATGTTTGGTAATAATTACTATAGTCGAAGGTCTCGAGATGGAAAATTAAAATTGAGTCTATAAAGTCCAGGTTGTAGTGTTTGATTTAGAAACACAAGTATTTGAATAGAAAGACTTGTTATTAATAAATTGACATCAAAGTTTGAATGTTTGAGTTTTCATATGTTTGAGTGAAATATGGTAATTAAAGTCTCTATATAAAGCTTTTTTCTTGATTTATAGTATAATTAAGAGGTGGTTGGAGATGTTTTTTTAGAACCGAAAAACATAACAAACTTTACAAATGTCCAAAAATAATGTGTTGAAAGAAATGCATAGCCCACTACGTCTTGTACGAAGTTGTTGATGAGTCTGACTTTGAGAAGATAACAAGTACAAAATCTTCAAAAAGAAACATGGAGTATTCTAGAAAAGTCATATAAGGGAGATGACCGAGTAAAGCATGTATAACTCCAAACACTCAAGGGCAAGTTAGAAAGCATGAGGATAAAGGAGACAAAAAGGAGTTTTTAAGTACATAACTCGTGTAGAAACCATAGTGAACTAGCTTAACAAAAATGGAGAAACTTTGCTTGTTAGACGAGTTGTGGATAAAATCTTAAGGTTATTAACCGATAACTTCTAGAAAGTGTGCAATTGAGGAGTCAAAGTACTTGTTAACGGTACTGATTGAAGAGCTAGTTGAGTCCTTTGACACATATGAGCAACGAAAGAAGAAGAAGAAGGTAGAGTCACTTGATCATGCACTCCAAATGAAGGTGTCAATTAAAGATGAGAAAAGTTAAGACATTCAAGCCATACTTTACCAAGGAGGTAGAAGAAATGTCATGGAGGTAGGACTCCTAGTTAGGATGAAGAGAGAGAGCGATCTAGCTAACAAAATTGGCATTGATATACGGAAAAAAAAAGCTACTCAAACAAATGTTACAATTAGGTCGAGCATTTTGGTAAAAAAATTCAATTTGAGAATAGAAGGGAAGAAACAATCAACTTTATCACAAAAGATGTAAAAGAGGAAGAAGTATTGTTCATGATGACACCTAGCTCGAGTGTCGAGCACATACAATTTAAAAACTTAGTAAGACATTTGAGTAGCTTAGATAACTCAGTGAAGAGTCTAGATAGCTTAGATAACTTTGTGTGGTATCTTGACATGGGTGCAAACAATCACTTGAGGGAAGACAAGCTTATTATACGAAGGTTAGAGATTGCAAAAGGTGATTTGAAACAAAGAATTGAAAAGGAAGTTAGAGGAAATGCAATTCTACAAGCAAGCTTAAAGAGAAAGAAGTAGGTTTTGGATAAGTGGCGCTTCAAACTTGAACAAAATGTTTCAAGATTCTAAGAATGCTTGCAAACTGAGAAGAATCTTAAAGTTGTATTGGAAGTGCAACATGAGAAGTGGTGACTTGCAATGAATGAGGAGATTTGTGTGAAGTAGGCGTGGGAGTTGTTCGATCTCTCGAAAGGAGATTGACCTATTGACATGAACCCATTTAATAACAATTCAACCATCAAAAAAGCAAAAACTAAGTCAGCCACTGAGATATTAAAGAATTTGATTAATCATGACAGGAGAAAACACATTAATATGTTTTTTCACTTCATTCAATAACAACTAAAGGAATGTCAGGAGAACTCTGTGTTTGTGGCAAGTAGGGATGAAAGATAGAAGAAACATTTAAATTTATGGGATAGTTTTGTTAGAATAAATTTGAATTAACAATTTTAATGGATAATTAATGTGTAAGGAGTTTTGTATGTTTTTTCATTTGTAAAGTGCAA
The DNA here is from genome assembly GCF_018835915.1 of Vigna umbellata. Next base: position 260,210 of record NW_025903903.1, read on the forward strand.
AGTTCAAGAGTTTATTCTATTTTTAGTGGTCATTAATATTTTCATGTTTTATAAAAATTCAAATGCTTGAAGACTTAAAGATGAAAAGTTAAAATTAAGTCTATAAACTTCATGCTGTAATATTTTATTTAAGAAGTGCATAAAAAGTATTTGAATGGAAATACTAGTTACGAACATTTTTTACAAAGTAGTTTTAATAATTGTGATGTTCAAATTATTGTGGTGGTTATTGTTCCTCTATGTATTGAGAAAGAAACCGTGAAGAGATAAATAAGTTGTTTTCCTTACTGAAAAATGCCATATCCCTTTACAATACTTGTTTTTCCCAAACAAGAACGCATACAATTAGAGAATACTTATAGAACCAATACGTGTCAGACAAAGCTCAAAACAACAATTATTGTTCCAAAATGCTCAAAAGAACACGTTCTCTGAATGATATTTCCATAACACTTTGTCCACAATGTGCAATCCGGAAGACTGATCATGCACCCCTAACCCAAATAATTAATATGGGAAATTGCTCGAAAATGCATTCTGGAATGTAAAATGAAAATACAAACTCACTTGTTCTTCGACGACAACAACACTGCATTAGCGGGGCGGCCATGTAGTGTTTGCATGGCAATGCATTGCAGCAATGTTGACACCAACGGTGGCAGACAGCGACTCCTGCAAATCCGAATACCAGCGACAAAGTACAAGTGAACGGAGGAAGATTGGGGTAAAACTATAGGTATTTTGGTCTTTTCGATCTTTACTACGGATGGAGGTGCAGGACGCAAAACATTCCTCTAGATACATGTAGGCCGGATATTCTATAGATGTAGGCAAGTCCATTATAACTACGAAAGGCTTTTGCTTCCTGAACCATCCTTAATTTCTTTGAACACGCTTAAAATTTTCAAAATGCAAATTGTGAAAGTGATTTTCTGATTATCATTTTTAAAACTTTTCTAAAACAATTTCTGAAATTTTTGGAACAAAATTTTAGAATAAAATTTTTGAAATGCATGAAATTCATTACGGACCAAACTCTGTATAATAGAACTTTTGGAACAAACTTTACTAAATGTATGTATTAGTACCTTCTAAAACAATTTTTTTAAATAAACTTTTTGAAACACAAAATATGTTTAGGAAATAATTTTTTGAAATGATTTTTTGTTTAAGTTTTCTTTTTTCTTTAGCGATAAGTTCTTTCATTTTCATCTTCCAACGGTGATCATGATATGATGATAGTAGTGTTGTTAAAATGGGTGGGAACCCATGAGCTAACTTAGTCCGTCACGGGTTTGGATCCAGTTGGACTAAACAAATTTGAAATTTGGGTGTTACTCCCTCCACCACCACCACTTCTCCCTCAACCTTCTCTAAACAAAATTTAATAACAAAAATAACCTTCATTTTGTTTTTAATCATATTTATTTACTTTGAATTCAAACCCTATTTTTCTACCCACCCACTTTTCACTAAACCCCACCACCAACTCTCCTTCTCTTTCTTTTAGATTTCCACCCCTCCAACTCCACCACATCCGTCTTCTAAAAAATAATACATCAAAACATATAAATTACATTATTAAAATATCTTTAAAATTAATAAAAAATAAACTAATAAAAATAATTGGAAAATAAACGTATAATCTTTAAACGGATGTGACCATCCTTCAACGGATGACAACATCCGTTTAAGGCAAAACGGATATCGACATCCGTTTTCCCTTAAATGGATGTTGACATCCATTGACGGATGGTCACATCCATTGAGAGATGGTCACATCCGTTTAAAGATTATACGATTACTTTTTAGGGTTTATTACGCACCTCCTTCACGGTGAATCTTCCCACCCCACCGCACCCCACCACACCGATCTTGCACGTTGATCAATTGCTTCCACCACCACTTACAATCTCGCACACTAACTAATGAAAGTCCACCATATTCTCAGACCACAATTAGAATGAGAAGAAGTGTGAAAAAGAAGAAGAACATGAAGCAAAAAGAGGAGGAAGAAGAGTTCCCACTGCGTGGAGGATTAGAGTGGGTAGAGGTTAAAAAGGATTATAGTGGTTAGAGGCTAAAAGATATTAACCATAAAATTTTATTAAGGGTAAAATAGGAATGAAAAATAAAGAGAGGGGTAAAACAAGGAATGAGGTGGTGGAGGGAGCAAAGTGTGGGGGTGAAGGGAGCAACACCCTTGAAATTTTGGTAGGGTTAATTTAGAATCTGATCCATTAAGAACTCGATTTACTCGAATTAAACCCATGGTGACCCAGGTTGTCTCACCAACCTGCTTGATTTTTTTAATTTATTAATTAACACTCTTTTTGTATTGTATTATAAATGGAGGATAAAGAAGATATTTCAAGAGCAAAATATTATACATTTATTATTCAAGAATCTAATCTNACTAATGAAAGTCCACCATATTCTCAGACCACAATTAGAATGAGAAGAAGTGTGAAAAAGAAGAAGAACATGAAGCAAAAAGAGGAGGAAGAAGAGTTCCCACTGCGTGGAGGATTAGAGTGGGTAGAGGTTAAAAAGGATTATAGTGGTTAGAGGCTAAAAGATATTAACCATAAAATTTTATTAAGGGTAAAATAGGAATGAAAAATAAAGAGAGGGGTAAAACAAGGAATGAGGTGGTGGAGGGAGCAAAGTGTGGGGGTGAAGGGAGCAACACCCTTGAAATTTTGGTAGGGTTAATTTAGAATCTGATCCATTAAGAACTCGATTTACTCGAATTAAACCCATGGTGACCCAGGTTGTCTCACCAACCTGCTTGATTTTTTTAATTTATTAATTAACACTCTTTTTGTATTGTATTATAAATGGAGGATAAAGAAGATATTTCAAGAGCAAAATATTATACATTTATTATTCAAGAATCTAATCTTATAAATAAATAAGTGACACAAAAATTATCAAAGTTAGATATTAATTTGTTTTTCTTTTTCTTTTTGCTTTTGGATTTAAGATGATTTTGAATTGTATTTGAATTTTATTGTATTTTTTTTATTTTGAATTATCTTTTAAATTTAACATCATTTTCGATTGAAATTTATTTAAATTTAAATTACAAAAAATATCAGTTATTTTTTTGAAATTAAAAAAAGAAATTGTAATTAAATAATTTAGTAAATCAATTCGTTTAATCCAAAAATTCATAATAAGTAAAATCAAACTCAATTGTTTTTAATTTATTAATAAATAAATTAGATTAAATTAACTCACTAAATAATCAATCCGACCAAACCAAATTCGATCACTTGACAACAGGAGTTATAGGAGATGCTTTAGTACAGATAAAAAATACTTTAATATTTTTCTATTAGTTGTAGTGGTGTAATTAGTAATGATAGACTTGCACGAAGCAACAGCCTTACCGTAAATCACATGTATACAACTCTTGGGAAGCCTATAGTGAAAATATATTATGCAAACATAGGGATTTCTTCCTGCTTGCCATAACCCTATTGAAATGACTTAGGTACCCTTGATTAAAAAATTATTTAGATATTGATTTAAGGTTTATTATTGATTTTCTTTTATTGAAACGTTTGTTTCAAAATGCATAACATGAATTTGTGATTTTTAACTACGAGGGGCACTTTGTAAATGATTGTTTAAATATTTTACACTTTCTGCAGTTGAAGTTATGTGTTTAATATTGGTTTTGTTGTTGTCATTGCTACGTTTTGCAACCTAAAATCTATGTTTAAAGTGATGAGATTTGAATGGATAACAAGTCCTAGTCAGATGATAGAGGATGTAACACTCATTATTTTATGCCTACTTCAAGTGGTGTGGGTAAAATTCCAAACATATTTGTCACTTTTATTTTCTGTATTTAAGTGGAGCTTCTAATTATATTATAGTTACTCCAAAATATTATCAAATTATAAAAATATGCACATTTGGGACATGGATATTTAATTGTTTAGTTTTTAATAAAATATTATCAAACTGAAACAATTTCCACATTCGGGCCTCATTTGATGTTTAGGTGTTTGGTTTTTAATTAAGCTTGGTATAAATATTATATTTATGTATTCCTTTTTGTACTTTCTTTTTTATTTTTTACCTTTTTAATTATAATTTTAATGTATTAATTCATTTCTGCTATATAAACTAGAACACCAAACAATAACTTATTTATTTTTTAATAAATTTCAAATTTTAAATAAATATAAAATTAATTTTATCTACAACTAATATCTTTTAAATGTTGATTGGTTATTGAATTATTAAATATTATATATATATATATATATATATTATATAAAGAATAATATTGATTAAATCCAAACACTCAAATATAATGGGAGAGGCTAGGCTCTGATACCACTTGTAAACACTTTTCGGGAAAATTTCCCAGAAGTTCATCCATCCCTAAATTACTCTAGGCTAAGCACGTTTAACCATAGAGTTCTTATGGGTTAGGCTACCGAAAAGCAAATGCATTTTGGTGATATGAGTAGCCAAATCAATCTCTTTAAGCTATCCTTCAACTGTATAGTCTCATACCTATACAGTCTCTAGATCCCTCTCATTCCGGTTTATGTTCGATTCATCCATGTGTCCCTTCCACTTGAAGCCTGCCAGGAGTCGCTCTTTGTTTGTGCCCCTTGCACTTCGTGCCTCTTGCACCGATGATCACTCCCCACCCTCGTTAGTGCCCGGGTGTCACATCATCACTATGGTCAACCAAGGCAAACAGTTCTATTAAAGCTGGGCCACAATTGGGCTAGCACTTTTATTATTATTGGGCCCGATGTCCAGCGGATGATAAAATAATGGCTTAATAGCCTATTTTGTCCCCAGTTTTGATGAGTAATGTCAATTTAGTCCCTCGTTTTAAAAGTGTTTGAAAGTGGTCTTCAGTTATTAAATTTTGTGTTAAAATTGTCCCTTCCGTTAAATAGAACCAAACGGAGTTAAGGCATTGATGATCTGGCATAGTGCTGATAACGTGTCAAACTAAAGTTACATGTGTGGTGTATTACGTAGTTAGACGTTGACGTGGAAAAGATCCAGAAACCAATTCAACCATCAGCACCACCATCCCATTCCAGAAACAGATCTAAACCCTCAAATCTCTTCCATAATCCAATCAACTAGGGGCAAGTCCACCATATCCTCCTTGCTCCTCTCCACTTTCTCCAATAATACTCCATCCTCCAATAATGACACCCCCACCATCAATGTCACTGCCCAAAGCAAGAAAAAAACCAACTTTCTGCAGTAACCAATTCAACCACCGATTGAGAAGGGAAGAAAACAAGAAAGAAAAAGCACAAGAGAACCACCAGCGGCGACAAGAACAAGACTATCCATGACGGGACTCTGGAGGGTTCCAATCCTGGGTGGGTGTGTGGATTTTCAAGATGTTTGGTGTGGCCCTGACATTGGGTTCTCAGCAGATGTTGTTGCCTCTATCGATTGTGTTGTGGCTCAGAAGAAAGTATCTGCAAGAGGGAAAATTGATGTGGATAAGATTACTCATAGGGAGGTATTCTCATTTCCTCAATGTCTGATTTTTTTTTCTAGTGATTTGGTGCCTAAATCTGTTGAAAACTTTAGCCTTTTCTTTCATCTGCCCCTTCTTTATGTTTCTACCCGGTGGAACAGCCTTGGGCGATATCCTCTGCCTGCGTGACAAAATGGAAAGCCCCACACTCTGGGTTGGCCTAATGGGTTTCGCCATCATCGCCTACTGTCTCGTTAAGAACGTCAAAGGCGCCATGATATACGACATCGTTTTCGTCACTGTGGTGTCATGGTTCCGTAACACCAAAGTCACGACTTTTCCCAACACCGACGCTGGTAACTCCACCCACCAATACTTCTTGTCCGACGCCACTTCCATCGTGGTGGGGTCCTTGCTCGGAACCTCCCCCGTCACGGTGTTCATCGATTCGTCACAGGGATTTAGGAGGGCGGGAGGACGGGAATTACGACGCTGACGGTGGCGGCATATTTCTTCCTGACGTTCTTCTTTATGCCGCTGTTGGCGTCGATTCTGGCGTGGGCGGTGGGGTGGCCGCTGATTTTGGTGGGGGTGTTGATGGTGAGATCGGTGGTGGAGATTGATTGGGAGGATACGAGGGAGGCGATACCGGCGTTCGCGAACTCATTCTGATGTCGTGCCCTAAATCAATTTTTTCCTAATTAAAAACACCCTACACGTTAACGTCTAACTAACACGTCACTACGCATATAAATTTAAATTGACACGTTACCACTCTATTGTGCCAGATCATCAATGCCTTAACTCTGTTTGGTTCTATTTAATAGAAGGGACGATTTTGACACAAAATTTAATAATTGAAAACCACTTTCAAACACTTTTAAAATGAGGGACTAAATTGACATTATTCATCAAAACTGGAGACAAAATAGGCTATTAAGCCTAAAATAATCAAAGATATCTGATTAAAGATCTTGATAAGCGGTTTATGAGCAACCAACCGAATTTTAAGGTAAGTCGGTTTATATTTTATTAGACCTATGCCATTTTAGGGTCCATGAGATAACTTATAAATGCAGGATCAAGGCCAACAGCCAGGTACGTTCCATTCAGGGTCTACTCACACTCAACTCATTCTCAAATATTCAAATAGTGATAATCATTCACTAAATATTCAATCAAGAACCAAGACTCTTCAATCGTACACTTAACTTGGGCGTCACAGTGCCTTTTGCAGGTACCTCCCTTCTCTGTCAAGAAGGCAACCGAGCGATCAGACTGTAGAAGCTGAATGGTCTAGACAGAAGAAGCAGATGAAGCACGTGATTCAAGTATAAAAGAATTAGTATCTCGGTCTCACAAAATCTCTACCGGAAGTGAATTCAATGCGACGGCATGTTAGATTCGTTAACTCGTAGAATCCAAAAACATAGAACCCAAAATAAGATTCGTTAACTCTCTCAGTATATCATTATTCTTTATTAAATTATAACAAAAGAAAAAAAGAATGAAGAATGCTCATGAATGATTCATGGTACAAAGTATACCGTACGTACTCGGACGACAACGAAACCCTATACAAGTATCCGTATGTATGTCCGTGCGTATAACAAACGCACTCCTCTGTACAAAACTAATGACAAAAATCACACGAGCAATACAAATCCTAGGAAGAGGAAGATACAGGAGAAAAGCACGCTCCACGTGGCCTGCACGTGAGGAACACCGTCGCTGGAATCGTTCTCGCGCGAAGTAGAGGGTGTGCCGGTGTAGTTAGGATTGGAACCGTAGAGAACTTGAATCCCTTCAATATCATCGTCGGCGAGTTCGACCTTTCTCGTTTTCGCCGAAATCGTAGGGTACATGATGGCTTCTTCGACTGAGGAGTGTCCGAGGCCGAGCAAATGGCCTATCTCGTGCACCGCCACGGATTCCAGGTCCACGGCGTTCGACACGGAGGCCTGGGTGACGTCGCCGGTGGCCACCCAGTCCTCCTCCTGATCGAGGTGGAACATCCCGTTCGTCGGCGAGAAAGCGTGCGCCAACGTCCCCAACACTCCGTCGAATGGTTCGCCATCCCCGTGTTCACCATTGTAAAATCCTATCCTGATATCCGCAACCGCATACGACGACGCTTCCCTGAACGAGATTGTGGTAACCTCTGCCCATCTCTTAAACGCGTTACTGAAAACGCCCTTCACAGTGTCATCAAGGCCGTTGTCAGGGTCAAAAGCGTAGGTTAGTTCTTCTGTACCCTCCGGCCACCGTGGCATGCCATCAAAGAACGAATAGTGCGCCACTGTGTGGAACTTCGGCGTGGACGTGGTGTTCGACTTACCGGAGTTCATTGTCGTGGTACCGTTGATCACATCGGCCACGCCACACCTCGGGCGCACGATTTGCTGCATCGTAGCGTCATCCAGCTCGCCTGTGATGTTGAGGTTGAAATTTTTCTGGTAGGTTTTGATGGCTTCTTCGAGCTCATCATCGAAGTCGTCGGTGAAGTTGGACGGCGGCGCGGTGGGTATGTAGCCGAAGTAATGGAAGTAGTTTTTGAGATTGGAAAGGCCGTCGTAGGCTTTCCCCCGACTGCATCCGGTGAAGTTGAGATACGCGTTCCACGCGCCGGCTGGGGGCACGTGGGAGGAGTTCCACTCTGGGATTGAGGACACGTTGGGGAATAAACGAGCCGAGACTGGTGAAAGTGTTGTGCTGAGAAAAACTACTACGAACGTTGTTAGAAGAAAGTTGAAACAACGTTGTTGTTGGAGAATGTTCATCGTGTGTTGTTGTTTGAATGAAAAAATAAGAACAACGTTAAGATTTGGAATACGTTTGCCAGACAGATGTATATATATAAGGTGATGGTATGATCGATGTGAAGTTGTGAACCTTGAAGTCTTCGCCAACCGAAGTTGTCTGACAGTGATTCGTTGAAAAGTTCTGAGTCGTGTGAATGGTTCCCGCGGGATGGTAAGCACACGGAAGAAGCCACTATGGGAAACGTCGTCGCACCCTGGTGGTTTTTCGTCACGACAAGAAACTTATGGTTAAAAGCTATAGTTATTATAAAAAATATTGCAAAAAAATTGGATTAATACGTAGTTTATTACTTGCAAGAACCAACATGCTTTATAATGTCTATAATATATATTGAATAAAGAAAATAAGGAGTGCTTTGTTTGACTTTGACATATTCCCTCCAATTATTTGGTTCGGCTTGGATGCCTACAAATGTCAATAATCATTATTTTATTATAGGTTAAAATATTACAAAATCGATTAATGTGAGCGTAATGGTATGTGTATTATATACTCTCTAGAATTCTAAATAAAGAAAGAGTAGGTAATATATAGAGACAAAATACTATAGATAACAGAAGAATTTAGAAATGATTTATTTAAATTTTTACCCAATTAGCATGTATTAAAATTGAAGTCATGCTTGTATATCTTTATATAAATTATTTTTTCTGATTAAGAAAGAAGGTAATAATTTATTTCGAATGTAAACTACCTCGAATACATACTCGCGGGCTAAGTCTGGGGTAGTTTAATTCATTATTGACAGAGTTATGGTTAGTTTAGTTTATTTAATTCGAGTTTCAGTTTGAGTTCTAGAAGATTTGGTAAATACTTTTCTTGTAATAGTTTCAAAATTGGTCTATAACTGTTGCATGATGATTATTTTAATTTAATTTTGAATATACTCAAGTATACCTCATCTCGAAGAAAATGAAGGAAAAGATAGTTTTGGGAAGGAGAAATTAGAAAAAAAGAGCGATGTGAGGCTGCCCCTGAGACCAATGTTTGACTGCAGTTGGTCAGAGCGGGCTTTGACAATGTAAGTTCTAGAACCTACTCATACAATGTCATCTGTTTCTCTTACTTTGGATCTATCACTTCTAAAAAAGTATTTAAGCATGTAATTTTTTTATAAAAAAATTATAGTTTTTTCTAAATTTGTATGTTTTACCTGTTTTTTTTAATCAATTAGCTTATGAAAAGGTTAAGTTTAAATACTTTTTTAACTTAAAAGTATTTTATGAAGAATTGCATACTCTATAAATGTTAATAACACATTTTATTATGCATTTATTTCAAAATACGACTCTTAAAGTTAAATTTATAAAATAAAAAGCATTAATATTAATGGAAGTATATAATGTAATGATAAGAATGTTTTTATAAGGAAGGGTTATTAAGTTTAATTACTCACTTGATTATTGTTTTTTTTAAGATTCAATTTGATATTTGATATTTGTTTTCTTTTCGTCTTAATTTGATTTTGATCCTTTTTTTAAAAGTTATTCAATTTGGTCTTTTTCTTATAAATAGTGTTAAAAATAATGTTATATATTAACTTGTGATTTTTTAATTTTTTTGATTTTTTAATTTTTGTTCACATTTCACTTTAAAATTGTGTCACTTTGACATTATTAATGTTAAATCTTAATTTAGTTTTTATGGTTTTCTTTGAAATTAAAATAATTTTTTTTCTATAAATATTATACTGATATGTTTAATAAATATTTTTTGAAAAAATTTAAACTAAATTTAAAATAATTGAAACTAAGAAATCATTTGTGAAGAGACAATAATTATAATAAAATAAAATTAAGGAAAATGATACTTGAACAACCATTTTTGACAACATTTAGACACGTGTTCTCGTGTCTAAATGTTGTCAAAAATGGTTGTTCAAGTGTCATTTTTCTAAAATTAAATACATGTAGAAGTATGTGCACTCAATTCTTGAATCTTAAGAAATTATTTTATTCAACTCACTAATTTCATTTTTTTTTTCACGTTTTTTTGCCTAATTTATGTTTCATTTCACATTATATTTAATAATCACATTCAAATTCTAACTAACGTAATTTTAAATAAATTTATATAGATTTTATATAAATGTTATTTTTAATAAAAATTTCAATTTTAATAAAAATTGCAGCATTAAATTTATACAAATTTCTCTTTCCAATTTGAAGAAAAACAAAATTGAATTATTTAAAAAAAAAATTAAATTAAATTGAATAAAATAAATAAATATAAAAACTAAATTGAGATTCTACGTCATATTATTAGTGTTACATGATAATGTATAATACTAAATACTAACGATCAAATTGAATACTTTTTACAAAATCAAAACCAAATTAATAAAAGAAATAAAGACCAAATTAATAATTAAACCTAAATATTATTTTAAATGAAATAAAATCTTAAAAATTACAAATGTTTAAATGATAATTTTATTATAATAAAATTTTATTTTATTTTGGTTATATTTGATTCCTATTGTATCATTCTTTTGAAAAAAATTCACAATAGTGTTTTAAAAATTATCCATTTCTTTTTCTCAAGATGTCCCTCGATAAAAAGCTAAAGTTGAAAAATGTTACTATATTAATTGAAATATAAAGTTGTGATAAAATAGTTATAGTATAAATTATACTTATCTATAAATAATGAAAAATGAAGGAAAAAAACAACTTTTACATGTGCACTAGTAAAAAAAAAAGCTCTTTTAACGCGCTATATATGTCTCGGTTCTACTTAAACCGAGGCGTATAAAAGTGCGGTGGTATTTCGATAAATATTGAGCAGTTATATGCCTCGGTTATATTTGAACCGATGTCTATAGATGTTACTATCTCGAGTAGAAGGCCAACCGAGGCATATAATATAAATTTTAAATGGTTTAGACACCGGTTCGCTGTGTAACTGATGCACTTAAAGGGTTTAGGCACCAGTTTTAAATATAACTGAGGCATATACCCTTAGGTTAAAACCAAAACCCTCTCTCGCAGACTCTCGCAGACTCTCGCACTCTCGCTCTCATCTCTCGCGCTCTCATCTCTCGCTCTCATCTTTGCCTCCCTCCCTCCGTCACGATTTCTTCTCTCCACCAAACCCCATCATCAGACCGCCACCATCACCAGCCATTACGGTCGCCGCAACCACTGCCGTTCAACCACGCCGCCGGCCACCACGCGCAAACCCGCAAGCCGCCACCACAACGCCTTCGTTCTCGTCCAAACTCCATGGAGGCCGCGACCACGCATCGATAGCTTTCTTCTTCCTTCTCCATGCCACCTTTCGCCTCGCCGCCATCGGGAGCCACCACCACCTCGTCGCGTGCGACGGCTTCGAGTGCGACTTCTAGATCCAGATCCAGATCCATATCCATATCCAGATTGCGATCCCCTTTCTCTCCCTTTTCTTTTTGTTTCTCAGATGGTGTTGTTCGTGGACCGCTTGGTGCGGCCCGTGCCAGTGGTGGAGTCGCTGGCGTAGCACCCGCTTGCCGCTTGCCGTCGGGAGCCGCTTCCCGCTTGCCATCGGGTGCTAGTGGTTTCTCTGATTTTTTTTCCACCTCTGTAATGTATCTGAACTATGATTTTCTGATGTTCTAATGTATCTGAACTTTGATACTCTGCAATGATTTTCGGATTCTATTTTCTGATTTTTTTTTTCCATTTGTTATATGCTCTGTAATGAAGAACATTGATTTTTTCATCCCACTGGCTTTTGTTATATGTTTTTTAATGTATGTATCTGAACTTTGATGCTCTGTAATGAATCCTGGAGTGATTTTCTGAAATATTAAAGGTTTGAGGAAAAGGACCCACCAGGTTCAGCAGTTTTTTGAATTTTTTTTATTACAATTTTCTAAGATACGGTCTCGGTTCAAAAGAGGACTGAGGCAAAAACCGATCTCTTTTTGACTCAGTTCACAACTGAGGCATTAAACTTGTCCATTTTACCTTGCCACTATATGCCTCGGTTGCAGAATCGGTGCCTATAAGCGAAATTAACCGGTGTCATTTCTCTTTATTGCACTAGTGGTGTCACAAGTACAACTTTAAAAAAAATAAAAGAAAAATTTACTTAAATAGAAAAAACAATAGCATTGGTATCTTCTTCAAATATAATGATTTCGTAATCTCAAAATTTGATGTGTAGCTCGCATAACTTGGATGCATAACTTTCTTTCTAAACATTCACGAACTATCTGCTTTGTCTTCTCTCTTTCTATGCTTTTAATCTTATTTGGTATATGTGCTATCTTTCCATCATTTCTCTCTACTTTTTTCTGCATCTAGGTTACATTGTTTGCTTTATACTCTGTAGCTTCCATTCTCTGTTAAAATATACTTTTTATCCTGTCTAACCTACTATTTTTCATTTTCTTGTAAGCTTGGGTTCTTTGTCTTTCAATTTTGATTCAATGTGGGAAATAATATTTAAATTTATCTATTTTATTAACTGTATGATTTGGTACACTTTCTCAATTTTGTAACAAGTTTTTGTTGTCGTTGTCGAGAATTGAAAAACTGATATTACGGAAATAAAAATTCGTCGGTAAATCCCTTGGTAATTACCAAGGAAACAACCGTTGGTGATTATCGAAGGAGACAATCTGTCGGTAATTTCTGAAGGACAAAATCCGTCGATAAATATTACGATCAGGTTCATCATCTTCCTCTCCCCCATTCTTCTTTCTTCCATTTTTTCCAGTCTAGAAAAATAAAGACATTACAACCAAATGTCATACAGATTCTAACAATTTTATAACCTGCACAAAAATTTATCATACCGCTTTTATTCATTATCCCACTTTGCTTTGTTTTACAATTTAATTATCAACTAATTTACCATTACCATTACAACAATTTCATACAAAAAAAGAGAGAGGAAATGAGAAGTGGGATTTAGATGCACGGTATGTGGCACAATAACAGTGAAAGAATAGAAGCATCACCACTCCCTTTCACGTGTTAGAGAAAAAGAATATGAAGCGAAAAAGGGAGACGACGATGGCGACATGGCTCAACGGAGACGACGACGACGACATGGATCAACGGAGATGACGGTGTGGCTCAATAGTGAGCCAACGACGGCGTGGCTCAAGAGAGACGGCGTCGGCATGGCTCAACAAAGACGACGTGGGAGAAATGGAGAAGATGAGGGAGATTTGAAGAAGAAGAAAGAAGAAAGAAGTGGGGAAGGAGAAGAAATAAGAGTCTGGGATGAAAGAGAGAGAGGTAGAAAAAAATTAATAGTGTGGTTCGTAGTGACAGAGAAAGGTTGGGCGGGAAAATTCCTGCTCTTTTTTACGTTACATTACTGACGAATTTATCGACGAATTTTTCCTTCGGTAAGTGACATTCACATTACCAATGGATTTCTTGACGGACTTTTTCTTCGATAAAAAATTTCAAAATCCATCGATAAATTTGTCGATAATGCAAATTTACCGACAGATATATATCCATCAGTAAAAATCCGTCGGTAATTTTAAAAAATTTTGTAGTTTGATTTAGTGAATTGTGTTTTATTTACCAACTAAGACATAAATTGTTTTTATTATTTTTATCATAGTATAGTTAAATATTTTATTTAAAATAAATCTATTTAACTCATTCTTTTTAGTATTTCCTTATTTTGAATAAAATGTAGGTATGATTGAAGAGAAAGTTCTGAGATCACATACCTTAGGAGATTATTCAACATTCACAATAGTATTGCTAATCAAATGGCGAATGCAACAAATATGGAGATGAAGTTTACTCTTATACATTTGGTGTAGAGCAATTAGTTTCTTAAGTTATATCATGATAATCCATCCACTTGTTTGGTTATATTCTTGGAGATATGTAACACGATAAAAATTAACCAGGTATCTGATGATACTATTCGTTTAAGCTTTTTCCCTTTTTCATTGGTAGGTAATGCAAAAGCGTGACAGGATTATGATGAATCATTAAGCTAGGTATGGGAAAGATTCAAAGGATTGCTCATGAAAACTATTATGCATGGATTTGATGGGCCAACATAGATCAACATATTTATGGGAAGATTGAAAGGATAGACAAAGTTGATGATAGATACCTTTATTGGAGATATGATAAATCAAAGTTGGCGGCCAACTTGGAAGGACCGTTCAATATAGTAGAACATTTGGGCAACGTGTCATATCGTTTGTGTCACCCAGATGGGAGAACAATACTCAACACTTGGAATGCTTCACATTTAAAATTTTATTTTAGTCAACTTTGTACAAATTTCTTTTACAAAAACAAATATAATGAGGCATTCCATCCATCTCAAAGTCCAGTTTAACAAGAAAAGAGCTAAGAGTCGGGTTAGTGAATGGCGAGTTCTGAAACGAACCACTGCCAACCCAATCAAGCGATGAACGATAAGTTCCTTAAGGAACCATTGTCGCTCGGTCACAATGAAAACGAAAATGGGATAGGTGAACGACGAGTTCCCTAAGGAACCACTGCCAATCTTGCCAAAGCACTGAAAGGTTACAACAAGGTTAGTGAACGACGAGTTCCCTCCGAAACCACTACCAACCTTTTCGGCCGAACACTCACACGGTTAAGAGTCACAAACTTCAATACCTTCACGAGTACTGGAAAAAACACTCACGTAATTAAGAGTCACCCCGAATGAAACTAACTTAGAAGAAAATAAAGCGATTTAGAACAAAAACAAAGGTGCATCTATTTCATAAAAGAATTTTTGTCGTCCAGCCTGATGTCATACAAATTCTTCTCACAGTCTTTTTGTGTCGCGATCACTTCCTTCAGTTCCTCATGAAGGCTGGCAATGGTCTTCTCTGCCTCCATCAATTCAGCTGGATGTCATGAGTGAGCAAAAATTGGCCAATTACCAATTTAGCATAGAGGCCTGAGCGGCCAACTCCAAGGGAGCATTGGACATCTGCTTCTTATTCATCTTATCGAGGAGATTCCGCTCGTTAACATTCGTATGGAAGTTGACCTTCCGGCTGATTTGGAAGTCGGTCCCAAAGATCATACCATGCAAAGGTCAAAGGGTGCTACCCTCACGGCGGCTCTTATTGTGAGAAGATGATTTCTTCCCTTCCTTAGGTGATCATTTCTTTCCTTTGTCTGTCGGGGCAGGGGAAGAACCATAGAGAAAGGAAAGGGCCGCTTTAGCTCCACTGCAAACAGAGTCGCCTGGGGCGTTCCACCGCGGTGAACAGTTTGAAGAAAAGTGGATGAAAGGAACTCGAACGAACATCTAAAAGAAGAGGTAGGTGTACACGAAGAAAAAATCTTCACCCCTATTTCCCTTTCCATGATAAACTCGCTCGTTCTCCTTACAAACCGCCAATTTAATCAGAGTGGCTTCCTCCACATTCCGCAGGACGTAGTCCCGTTCGGCCCAACCCTCTAGATCCTTCTTCACGCAAAAACAAGTGACATACTTGCCCACTTTTCGAGATGTCCAGTCATAACTCGGGATCATTGGTAATGTCTGTTGGAACTCGTCCCCTTCATTCTCCCCATCAATCTCCATTCCCTTAAAATGAAGATCGATAATCGCTACGTCAGAAATGACCTTATCACTATTTACACCAGGCGAATCGTCAACCTAGCCTCTATCTCGCTGGATTGTCTCGAAGATTGAAGAAGACACCAAGCTAAAAAACGAGGACTATGCGTTATTGTGTGGTAATTTTATTACTTGAAATTGAGAAGAAATTGTGTGCTAAGCATGGCAAATGGGAGAAATCTTGTTTATAAGAAAAATCATGCGTAACCGTCAGCGTTCATCCACCGCTAGATTCAATCACGATCAACGGACTAGATGACGCACCTCTGCCAATCCTTCGAGGTGTAGACCAAGAGGTAGGACACGTATTTTCCCACCACAACCAAGATTGAAACTATAACCGAGTGGTAAGGCACCCGACCAAATGAAAAGCAAGCCCCCATAGTCATGGTTTGTCACTCCAAAGGGTCTTAATAACAAATCCCAACTTGAGAAGCTAGTGACTAGGGATTGGGGGGCCTGTGTACTGTATACCCGTATGGGTCAGAGAGAGGCTGATCAGATAGAGCAAGGCAGACAGACGGTCTTAAACGATAAGGATTCTTAAGCACAAGCTCTAATTAAGTTTACTGGTAAGCCTTAATGATTAGGTATTGGGCCATGATTACGATTTTTCTAATCATAAGGCTCATCTCAAAACCTATAAATATAAGTCTGAGATAAAAGGGTAAGTGATTACATTTACTACGAGTTTAAGATTTTCTTGTGCCCCCGATCGGTTAGATTATTGACTTGAACGTCACAGTGTCTTTGATAGGTACTTACCTGTACGGTTTAAAGGCTAAGTATCAAGGATATAGAAGAATTGTACTAAGTGCTTGCAAGACAATACAAATAGATCAGGAGAAAAGCGTAAAGGAGTGTTTGATAGAGATTCTCAACCCCACACCCGAAACAATTTCAATTTTTATTTTAGATTTTAAATTATTCCTTTTAATATATATATATATATATATAATAATAATAATAATAAATTTAAATTTTATTTATATAAATTTTTTATGTTTTTGGAATAATTGGTCATTGCTTTTAAAGTTCATTTTTTATGTAAACAAATATAAATTAGTTTAGAAATTTAGAAATAAAAATGAAGGATAATGACATATTTAGTTGAATGATCATTTAAAGTTAATAAGCAATAATGAGCAAGACAAAACAAAATCAAAATTTTAAAGATAAAAAGGGAATTTTTTTATAAAATTTAAAATCAAAGCTAACTTAATTATAAGGCCTATGAACATATCCATATTTTTATTCTTACGGTAATTTAAATAAATTTATTTATTTTAATACGTACGTTATATATTAATATATTTGTAATGCTCATTAAGTAATGGTAAAAATATCTGGTCCTGAGAGTTGTGCTAATTTTCGTATATTTCGGTTTCTACAAATTAAGTGTTTATTTTCAAATATAAATAAATAGTTTGGAACAGAAAAATAATTAAAAAAATTGTTCTTCCATGTTTTTGTCCTGAAAAAATTATTTTGATTCAAATTAAATATATTGTACTTTGTAACAACTTTATACTACAAATAATTCAATATATATGGTTATTGTGATTCCTATTAAGATCCAAATTTCTATGTAATTTAATTTGCCAAGAATTTCAAAGGTGACTTCTAGAAGTTTTGGTTATAACATCATGTCTTACGTCCCTTAATTGGAAATTAGAGTCAGACAAATGCTTGATGGCTAGAGCAAATGGTCAAATTAGCAACTTCCAAACTTAATTTCTTATATAAAGAAGCATTATTTATCTTATAATTAAAATTTCAATTCTTTAAATACTTCTCTAAGCTTAAAAATAAAATAACATAAACTATTATTTATGATAATAGTTTATTAGTTATTGTCATTTGATTATTTGTTTCATTTAAAGTGACATTTTTTAAGCCTTCCTCATTAAATTATTTAAAATAAAATTTTATTGTCATTTAATAAAATGAAACATATTCTTAGAAAAATCTTTTCCCTCTATAATAGTTAAATAGTCTAATATTTCTTCAAGTTTTCAAATGGTGTTAGTGGTTTCAGCCAAATTTGTTTCTGCTGGGACAATAACTTACTTACGTTTCTTGTCGCATTCAATTTTTCAAATTCATCGCTTAAGCTTTTCTTCTTCTTTTTTATTTGCGATGAGAAGACAGAGTTTATTTAAAATAAAAAATATATTTTTCAAACCTAAAATAACTATTCAATAATATAATATTATAATAATATTAATTAATAGTTAATAAATTAAATAATTTGTTATTTAGTTGTATATTTGAATGAGTTTATCAATATATTATAGTTCATGTCTAAATTTCCTAATATTATTTTAGAAAAGTTTTACTAGTTTGATGATTTTGGAATTTATTATAATAATAAATTTTAAAAAATTGTAGGATTCGTTAAATCGAATATTAAAATATGATTTTAGAATAAAAGAATTATTTACGCAGAAGTTGTTTGAGGTGTATATTTTTTTTTCTGATAGTGCAATGAATTTACATTTTTGGTTTATTTTATAATTTTCTGGTGATTTTTATAGTTGGTAGCTTATGTTTTACTTTTCTTTTATACATTATGTAAGTTGTTATAAACCACACAACTTTTTGGTTTTTATTATTTTAGTTATGATCTTTCACCCCGTTACGTCTTTTTTTAGTATATTTAATTTTTTATATTAAATAGATAATGAGTTTTATTTTTAAATTAGGTTAAAAAGTTTACTGGTGCAAATAAAATAAAAAATAACTGTGATCAAATCACGACAATGTGTACCACCTCAACAAAATTTATATATCGTAATAAATAAAAGAAGAATTATATTATTAGTTTTTACAATACAACGAAGTTGGTTGGGAAGTAATCGATATAATGCAATTTGCATTAGACATGTTGAGTCAAACCTTTACAAGAAATTTAAAAAATGTGGAGTTGAAGAGATTTATTAACATAATGACTTAAACTTTGTACTTTACTAAAATTAACACTTTTTTATGTCATAATAATAAATTAATACATTTCTTTTTATAGATGAATAAATTGATACTTTATATAAAAGAGGTAAAATGGATGTGTCTAATCCATTTTAATTCAATTTGTTATTAATTTGTGAAAAACGAGATGAATAGACTAACTGAATATAGTAAAGTCTTGTTAAAAGGATGAATTGACGGGCGTTTCACCATTTTCATTTCTTATATATATATATATATATATATTAGGGAGGAGCAGTGCGAGTTACTGGTTTAACGTTTGGAAGGAAAAAGCCAAGATTCGTTCTTGGACGGCCCTAAAAACACGTTAGTTAATCGGTTTGGAGGGGGGTCCAGAGGAACTGTGTTTGAGCAGCTTGCGACAATGCGGCAAAAAGGATCAGGAGAAGTACGTCCAAAGCTTTGAAATACTAATAGGCCAGACTCGGGGGTTATCGGAGAAGCTGGTGATGGGGTTTTTTCTCGCCGGTCTGCAAGAAGACATAAAGGGGCAAGTCCGCATTCAAGATCCTCAAGAATTTATGATTGCGATAAGAATCGCGCGGGATGTAGAAGATGATGTTTTCGAATTATTAATTATTATAAATGATATGATGCGGTTATATATATATATAATCATTATAGATATATATATATATATATATATATGATTATTGGTTCTGTTTTATATAGTGATTATATATACTTGTTTTTCTTGGCCATATTTTATTGAATTCTAAATTTTGCAGAGTCAGAATTTTCTTATAAAATTTTTTGAGGTGCTGTATTTTATCTTTTTCATTCAAATTGATACTTATGGTTTTCTAATAGATTAGCAACTAACACTTCAGGATTGAGACTTACACCTTTGTTTGTCCTTTCGTATTGTATTGTTGTCAACCAGGATCGCTGTAACATTTTGTGTGACATTAGCTGCACGGCAAGGATCAACATTCATGGCTGCATTTCAAGTCTGTCTGCAGGTTTGGTTGGAGTGGCTCTTGCTGATGGTTTGGCATTTGCAGGCACGTTAGATATAACTATTTTTCCTTGCCATGTTGCTTCATGATGGCACTTGTCTATTGCATTAATTAAAGGCACTTGTCTATTGCATTGCACCATGTATCGTGTTTCACATTCACTAAAACGTGCCAAGTCCATAAACTATACCTTAAGAAGCAAATGATGTTATGGCATACAATTTCATACATGATTTCTTTCTCTAATGGATACGTTAGATTTTGACATGTTTGTAAAGAAGCCAAGTTTACATGTGTATGTAGTAAGATATTTTAGATATTTATTATATAAAATATCTTAGATATTTTAAACGGTTGGTTACTTAACCACATTTTTAGGTA
The DNA here is from genome assembly GCF_018835915.1 of Vigna umbellata. The sequence goes on from NW_025903903.1 coordinate 280,394, forward strand.
AGGTGGTTATTTTTATTTGGTTTATAAAAATACAATGACAGGGTCAAGTCCAGGTACGTTCTCTTTATGCTCTAGAGATCTAGAATAATATTTCAGAGCAGTACCATAATTACTCTCTGGAGAGCTGAGGCTCCATAATTCACATCTGACTTGAGCGTCGGAGTATCTTTGCAGGTACCTCCCCCTCCTTTGGTGAGTATGAAGAGCAACAATTGGAGAAGAGCAAGCGTCCCAGACAGCGTCCCAGACAGCGTCCCAGACACGTCCCAAAACAGCGTCAACGAACGTTCAGTGTCGGCCGTGTCGGCCTCAAAAGCGTTCGTCGGTTGGTTTCAACCGCTCGACAACCCATATGTTTGAGCATTCACACAGTCAACCGTTCGACCTTGCCCTCTGGATTCGATCGCTCGACAATCAATGTAGACAGAGCGTTCAAACAATGCCGTTCGGCCTCGCCCATTGGATTCGAGCGCTCGACAATCAATTTGTACGAGCGCTCAATAATCGACCGCTCGGCCTGCCCTTGTCAATGAATACGAACGTTCAAACAGTCGTCCGGCCTCCTTCGGTTTCTACCGCTCGGCCATACATATCATCACAGTTCGGCCTCACTCATTCTAGCTTTTTTGCCATTAATCTCCACGTCTTCGTGATCCCTCAAACTCCACTACTCGTTCATCCTTGATTTAAAACGTTCAAATCACACATGAAAGCAACCAGAAACACGCTCCCAACACAGCGAAATACAACCTCCTCAAACCCATAAGTCCTATCGTTACCACGTCCATAAAACAAGAACGGTTAACTCGGACTTGGGGGGCATGTTTATGTAGTAAGATATTTTAGATATTTATTATATAAAATATCTTAGATATTTTTAACGGTTGGTTACTTAACCACATTTTAGGTAAGGTGGTTATTTTATTTTGGTTTATAAATACAATGAAGGGTCAAAGTCCAGGTACGTTCTCTTTATGCTCTAGAGGACTCTAGAATAATATTTAGAGCAAGTACCAAAATTACTCTCTGGAGAGTGAGTGAGACTCCATAATTCACATCTGACTTGAGCGTCGGAGTATCTTTGCAGGTACCTCCCTCCTTTGGTGAGTATGAAGAGCAAAAATTGGAGAAGAGCAAGCGTCCCAGACAGCGTCCCAGACAGCGTCCCAGGACGGCGTCCCAGACAGCCAGGAGCAATAAGACCACGAGGCAAATGTACACCGAAACAACATGCATCAGACCCTCCATGTTCATCATTTCTCTCCACTCTCTTATATAAACCTCACAATCCCCAACCACTCTTCACCACTACTATTGCATTCGATCTGGAATATCTCACAACTTGTTTGTTTATTTCTTCTCAAACACATATTAACCATTCTTATACTATCATGGCTTCCAGGCTGATTTGTTTCTAGAAAAAGCTTTCTTCTGTTTTGCTGCAGCCTCTTAAGGTACATGCATACCACTTTTCAATTGCATTATCCCTTTATTATTACTAACTTTAAATAACAGTATAATTTATAGGAATCAGACTTCTTAACACATGCTTTTTCAATCTTTATTTCTTTTCTTCAAACTCATTTAATTGATTGAAGTTTAATCATCCCTCTTAACAGGGATATATTGTTGATTTTCTACATTTGCTTCAACTTGAACTTCAATGGTTCTTCTCATTAGTCTTTGTTTACATTTACTCTTCCATTGCATTATGTGTTCTTTTCTAATTTAAAAGTAGAATTTAAATGTCTTTCGTTTGTATTAGGTGTAAGAATTTACAGTGTTGTGATAACAAATATTATATGTAAAAGACTCTAAACATTATCCAATAACATTTGATATTTATTTTTCAACGTTCTCTCTTCAATAGAAATGTCAATTGTTATTTTGATTTGATATATATTAATTGTTGTAATATGATTACATCAATGTCCAAGTCGGTATAATTATATATAATTTGATATATATATATAATATACTATATCTTATCT
>NW_025903905.1:0-24349 GCF_018835915.1 Vigna umbellata
ACTAAGACCTAAACAGAATGGACTTCGGTCCATTTTACAGTGGTGAATCTATTTGATTCTCAACAGCCTCCCCTCAAACTGGGTGGTGTATGGTCACCAATCCAAGTTTGGGAACAATAGATTTGAACTTGACACGATGAGGAAACTTGGTGAAGATGTCAGCAAGTTGCTCATCTGATCGCACGGGAAGAAGAGTGAGGAGATGTTCCTGAATTTTTTCACGAACAACGTGGCAATCGATCTCAATATGCTTGGTGCGTTCGTGAAAACTCTGATTGTGAGCTATGTGTCTCGCAGATTTGTTGTCACAGTACAAAGCAGGGGTCCCTGACTCTTCAATTTGGAAGTCGTGTAATAGGTAGCAGAGCCACTGTATCTCACATACAGTGGCAGCGAGTGCTCTGTACTCAGCTTCTGTGGATGATCGGGAAACGGTCTTCTGTTTCTTAGACTTCCAGGAAATGAGAGATGATCCGAGGAAGATACAGAATCCCATTGTGGATCTTCTAGTATTGGGGCAAGTAGCCCAGTCAGAGTCACTAAAGGCCTTTAATTGCATAGGAGAGTTAGCAGAGAAAAATAGCCCTTCAGAGGGCTTAGCCTTAATATACCTGAGAATGTGCTGAATGGCACGGTAGTGATAGTCAGTGGGTGATTGCATGAATTGACTAAGTAAATTAACAGAGAAACATAAATCAGGTCTAGTATTCGTAAGATAGAGTAACTTTCCTATAAGTCTTCTATACGGTCCTGGATCATCCAAGTAGCTGTCTTCCTTGTATAATGAGGTTGTATCACTGAGGAAAGGAATAGAGGAAGGCTTGCATCCTAACATCCCCGTCTCCTCCAGTATGTCCAAAGCATACTTCCTTTGGCATAAATGAATACCTTTCTTTGACCTGGCTACTTCCAAACCTAGGAAATACTTGAGCTCACCAAGGTTCTTTATTCGGAACTTCTTGTGTAGGAGCTCTTTCATGCAGTTGATCTCTGTCATAGAGTTCCCTGTCAAAACAATGTCATCCACATAGACAAGTAGAGCAGTGAAACTGGTAGGAGTTGTTCTAATGAATAAAGAGTGGTCAGATTTAGATTTAACATAGTTAACAGATGTTAGGAAAGAAGACAATTTCTCAAACCACTGCCTACTGGCCTGCTTCAAGCCATATAGAGATTTTCTCAACCTGCAAACCTGCCCTTTATTGTGGTCGGCCAAACCTGGAGGTAGCTCCATGTACACCTCCTCATTGAGGTTCCCATGTAGGAAAGCATTGTCTACATCTAGTTGATGTAAAAACCAATTATTTGAAGCAGCCAGGGCAATGAGTAATCTGACTGTAGTTAGTTTAGCAACAGGGGAAAAAGTGTCAAGGTAGTCTATTCCCTCCTGTTGTGTGTAGCCTTTTGCCACCAGGCGAGCCTTGAACCTTTCAATGCTACCATCAGCTTTGTATTTCGTCTTATACACCCACTTACATCCTATAGCAGCTTTTCCTGGAGGTAGCTGGGTTAGAACCCATGTGTCATTATCTTGCAGAGCTTTGATTTCTCTCTGCATGGCCTCTACCCATTCATTCCTGCCTTTTGCCTCACTGTAAGATCTAGGCTCCTTGCTTACAGTGACAGCCATGGTGTATTTTAGATGCCTCTCTGAAAGATTATCACAACATAACAGGTTGGATATCGGGTAGGGGGTTTTAAGATTATTTTTCAAAGATAGGGATTGATTGACCTGATGAACATAATCTTTAAGGTAGTCAGGAGTTTTTCTGGGTCTATTTGACCTTCTTTGCAATTGTACATCCTGAGTATCTCCTGTAGTGTCACTGTTGTCTTCATCAACAGTGAGTTGTTGTGTCTCTTCCCGGTTAGCAACATCAGATTCGGCATGTATGTCATCATCATTGTGATAGTGATCTTTTAGAAGATCACTGAGAGAGTCGGTTTTGTCCTTTCCACTAGCTGAATCTGTAATGTTGTCTTGCATACCTCTGTAAGGAAAAATGTCTTCATGGAAGACAACATTTCTGCTTATAAGAAGCTCTTTGGTGCTTATGTCGAGCATAAGATAGCCCTTGACACCAGGTTTGTAGCCTAGAAAAATAGCTTTTCTAGCTCTTGGGTCCAGTTTGCTTCTGTTACGCTCAAGAGTAGAAACAAAACACAAACATCCAAAGATTTTGAGGTTCAAATAGGAAGGGGGCAAGTTATAAAGCAGATCATAAGGGGTTTTGTTATTAAGAATGGGAGTAGGCAACCTATTTATGAGGTAGACAGAATGACTAACAGCATAGGACCAGTAAGCATTAGGCACATTAGCTTGAAAAAGAAGGCCACGAGTAACATTCAGAATGTGTTGATGTTTCCTTTCAACAATAGAGTTTTGCTTAGGAGTTTCAACACAACTCCTTTGATGATTAATGCCATGCAATTTATAAAAATCCACACACTTAAATTCAGGACCATTATCTGACCTAATAGTCTTAATCCCTTTGTTGAACTGATTTTTAATTTTAGTCACAAAATTCTGCAGCAGATCCCTAGTTTGGCCTTTATTATTCATTAAAAAAATCCACGTGTGTCTACTATAATCATCAACTATGGTGAGAAAGTACCTATGACCGTGAATAGAGACAGTACCAAAAGGACCCCATATATCACAGTGAACAATATCAAAACATTCAGCAGTAGTGGAAGTACTTTTCAGAAAAGACAACTTTCGTTGTTTAGCATAATGGCATGTATCACAAACAATATTAGTACCTAATTTGACATAAGGAAAATTATCACATATTTGTTTTATAACTCTGTCCCCTGGATGGCCTAATCTATAGTGCCACAGATTTACATCAACATTCTTAAAAGAAAAAGCAGTCTTGGCAATATGTCTTTGGTCTGGTTTAGGAAAATCCTGCAGATAATAGAGCCCTCCACAACAACTAGCATATCCAATCATCTTCAATGTATGGTTCTCCTTTATCTAGCAAGTCTTAGAGGAGAAAGTCAGATTACAATTCAAGTCTTTGATAAGACTTTGAACTGAGACCAATTTGAAATAAAATTCAGGGATATGTAAAACATTAAAAATAATGAGGTCCTCAGAGAATTTCACAGTACCAGCATGTTTAGCAGTTAAGGTAGTATTATTGGGCAATCTTATAGATATAGGTTTAATTTGGTAAAACGTGATAAAATTCATTTTATCATGTGTCACATGATCTGTAGCACCAGTATCTATTATCCAGGAAGAGTTACCTTGTTTATTTTCACTGTCAGTTCTCTGAACTTGATTAATTTTGTGGGTTGACTCATCATCTTTGTCTATCATTCGAAGTAGCTTCTGCATCTGTTCTGCAGTGAGAGAGTTAAAAATATTGTTGTTATTAGTAGGCTGTGCTCTCTGATTCCCATCTGGTTCAGTGGTATTTTGGCAAGCATTGGTAGAACTCCATTCATTCTTTCTGTCTTGACTGCCCTCTGTTTTCTTGTACCAAGGTGGATACCCATGCTTAGAGTAGCACTCATCAACTGTGTGGTTCATCTTGTTGCAATAAGAGCATTGCTTGCCATAGTTACGATTTCTACCTCTTCCTCTACCTTGACCACGCAATCCAGAGCCCCGTCCTTGGCCTTTCCACTGGCTGTTTCTGTTAGCAGCATTTACCAGGATTTTAGCATCAACTGACCCATGTTTCTCTTGCTGCATGATAAGAGAGAAAACCCGATTGATGTTAGGAAGGGGATCCATTAGGAGGATCTGTGTCCTAACAGTGTTGTAAGAGTCATTCAATCCCTTTAAAAAACATATTACATGTTCCATTTCTCTATACTTCAAGAAAACTCTTGAAAGATCACAACTGCATGGTATCTTGCATGTGCAAGTGGGTATGGGTCTCAAGAATTCCAATTCTTCCCACAAAATCTTTAAATCAGTAAAGAATTGACTAACTCCTCTTTCCCCTTGTCTAATGGAGTGGATGTCTTGAAGGAGGTCCGAAATCTTGAAATGATCACCTTTGGAAAATCTTTCTTTTAACTCATCCCATAATTCTTTTGCTTCTTCCACGTATATAACACTCTCAACAATTTGTGGGGAAAGGGTCTTGGTTATCCAAGATAATATCATCATGTTGCATCTTTCCCATGCATCATACAGGGTGTCATCTTTCTGGGGTTTCTTTATGGACCCATCAATGAATTTTACGTTGTTCTTGGAAAGCAAAGTTCTTCTCATGCTTCTGCTCCAAGAGGAGTAGTTATTCTCGCTCAAAGTTTGTGTGATGAGAGTGAGTCCAGGATTCTCAGCTGGGTGTAGATAGTAGGGGCTGGATGGGTTGTTGAATTCAGCCTGTTGTGAGTAGTAAGTACTGGACGACTGATACACCTGCTCCATGAGGCCTAAAGATGTAAGAGCCTGCCCAAGAAGCTATCAAGAATATCAGCAGAGGCAGCGGAAGCAGAGCAGGTACTAGACCTGCTCTGATACCATATTAAACTGAGGCCCAAAGTGGTGTGCACAGGAAAGAAGCCCAATAGCGAATGGCTCGTGACTTGAGTAAAGCCATCTGGTTGGAATGCCTTTGCAGACGTGTCAAATGTTTCTACACGAGAGAGGAGAGAGATCAGAGAATTCCAGAGAGTTCTTCCCTCAGAGCTGAGAAGACTGGAGATGACGCGGTGGTCCGGTAGCCTTGGAGGCTTCAAACGGCGGTGACGCAGAAGGGAAAAATGGAGAGAGCAAGGAGAAGAGTAAGTAAAACGAAACCTTTCTTGATTTTCATTTACTGTTTTCTGTTACAAGTTATTGTGTTATCTCAACTGGAAAACATAAAGCAGAGCTCTATTTATAGAACTCTGATAAACTGAAAACGGCCAAAATAATAAAAGAGACTAAGACCTAAACAGAATGGACTTCGGTCCATTTTACAGTGGTGAATCTATTTGATTCTCAACAAAGCTATACAATCCAAAGAAGCCAAAAATGGTCATCAGCAGGGATGTGCTTGTGTTAGAAAAGGAAACCTGGGACTGGAGCTGCATGCATAAGAAATCTAAAAGAATCTTGATACGAGAAACTCTCGAAAATCCATGAAGAAGGAGAAGGAAACAAAGGTTTACTGAAACTGAGGATGACTCTGCTGAGAACATTAGTGTTGAAGTTGGTAATCAACGACCCAGAAGGCAGATTGTGAGATCCTCAAAATTTTCCGATTATGAGACGTACTCAGATTCTGCTATTGATGAGGAAGGGAGTCTAATCCACATAGCTCTAATGGCAGAGGCAGAGCCTGTGAGTGTTGATGATGCGCTGAAATAACCTGTTTGGAAGAATGCTATGATGGAAGAACTGAACTCCATTGAAAGGAACAACACGTGGCGCTTAGTTGATCTCCCACCTGGAAAATGTAGCATTGGTGTCAAATGGATATTCAAGAGAAAGCTAAATCCAGATGGCTCGGTGTCAAAATATAAGGCACGTCTAGTTGCCAGGGGATTTTTGCAGAAGAAGGGCATTGATTTTGACGAGGTTTTCGCGCAGTGGCGCGATTGGAAAACCCATTAGTGTGGTTGGTGCAATGGCAATTGTTCGTGATCGAAGGATGGCGATCTATCAGCTTGAGTCAAGTCGGCTTTCTTCCTGGGTGTTGGAAGAGAGGTTTCGTACAACAAACCTCCAGGCTTTAAGATTAAGAAAATGATGAGAGAAAGTTATAGGTCAGAAAAGCCTTGTATGGTCTGCGCCAAGCAACCCAGAGCTTGAATAAGAGGATGACTCTTCTTGATAACTCGATTGAAAAAAATGCAAAGTGAACACAGTTGTATACGTGAAAGCAACCCTAAAGGTAATATGTTAATTGTTTGTTTATGTAGATGACTTACTTGTAACAGGATCAAGGTTGGAGGATGTAGATGAATTCAAGCTGAACATGAAAAGAGGACTTCGTTTGATGACAGATTGGGGAGAACTTTATTATTCATCGAATGGAGTTCACACGGTCTGAAGAGGTATTGTTATGCCCCAAACAGAAGTATGCAATGAAATACTTGAGAGATTTCAAATGCACCAGTGCAATGCAGCTCAAAGTCCTTTAGAGGCAAATATAAAACTTGGGAATAACGATGCTAAAGAATATGCAGATGCCACAAAATACAAACAGGTTGTTGGGTCGTTAAGATTTTTGTGTAATAGTAGACCGATTTAATGTTTGTAGGCTGATAAGCAGGGTCATGTTGCCAACCAAGGAAAAGTCATATGGACTCTACCAAGCGTATTCTATTATGTCAAAGGCACCAACTGGCTTTATGGAATATTGTTTTCCCTTGGAAACCAGGAAAGCTGTTTGAAATCACAGGTTTTTGCGATTCGGACTATGGTGGTGGACATGTTGAGAGGAGGAATACTTCCGGGTTCTATACTTCATTAATGGAGCACCCATCTCATGGTCATCCAAGAAGCAAACGGTCGTTGCTCTGTCCAGCTGCGAAGCCGAGTATGTCGCAGGTTGCTATGTTGCTTGCCAAGGAGTTTGGCTTGAAGAATTATTGTCTGAGCTGAGAATTGTTTTGGAGGAACCTGTGGAGCTGAGAATGGACAAAACTTCGGCCCATAAACCTTGGGCCCCAGGAATCCTGGAAGCCACGGAGGAGCAAACACATTGAAGTGAAATTTCACTTATGAGTGATGTTTGTTAACAGGAAAGATCAGTTGACATACTGCAAGACTTTGAACCATTGGCAGATCTATGTACCAAGTCTTTACATTGATAAGTTGTGGAATATGCGATCAAAAATTGGAAAATGGTGTCCTTTGAGGAATTGAATTAAGGGAGGAGAGGGTTAGTCGGTTGTAATTCAAACCTCTTTCAGTTTTAGTTAGTTTCTGTGTAGTTGCTCTGTTTCTGTATAAACCTGCTGCATGCCTATATATTCCATGCAGACGTCTCTGTAAAACTCTAGTTTTTGCTTTATCTTTCTCTTTGCAAACCCTCTGTGTTTTGTGTCATTTACGTATGTTCCAATAATATTTTCACTATGAGTTTAGTTTTAGGCTTTTTAACCATACTAGTTAGTATATTTTTCTGAAGTTAGGAAATTATTATTTTTTAAATAAAAATGCAACAACTTGATATATAGGTTGATAATGATGATAATACTAAAAGTTATGTTTAATTAAATTTTAATTCTCAAATTTGAGTATTTTCAATATAGGTGGTATTAACTTTGTGTGTGTTGAATACTTAAAAGTTGATATTTATTCGTGTGTCAAGAAATTACTTTCTTACTTCACGAATGTTTCTATGATAATAAATTGTTTAATAAAAATTATTGATAAAATTTGTTGATAAATTAATTTTTTTATTGATAAATTTTTCTATCAAATAATAGATTTATAGGTAAATTTGTGATAAAACTTCTCTGTATTTATAATTTTTATTTCTAAATTCCCCGGTAAAAGAAATGTGAAAGTTTATGTTTTCATTTCGTGATAAAAATATATTTATAATTGAACATTTAAAAGTTTGTTTCATGTCACGTCTCATTTATTACTGTGATGAGTCACCACTGTGCTTCCATAAATGCACCCATGTCCCACGTGCATGCCATAAAACGCACTACACGTTCCCTGACCCCTCTATGCTTTCAAATGGAAAGTTTTGACTCAAGTCTGGAAGCAGGTGTCAGCGCAATGAGGGAACGTCCGTTGATTGGGAAGAGGAATTAAAATTTTTCTGGAAACACTCTTCCATTTCTGCGTGCACTTTCATTTCCTCAAAAACTTCAAGAACTCCATTCTCCTCCTTCTCTATAGAACCCCTTTTCTCTCTTCGGTACTTACACCTTTTACTCCGTTCACGTTTCAGCACCGTAGAAACGTCCCCTGCACCGTGAGCTCCATATTGGACCGAACAACTTCCGGTTCTGGTAAGTTTACACTTGAACGCTCTTTTCTGGAATCCTGCAAACCAGTTCTGTCTGCATGCATGGGTCTAAACCGAGCTCTTTATGTTTCTTTTAGTTTTAGTAGAAGAGTTCAGAGAAAAGGTGATTTAGATTTAGAACCCCATATTTGGACAAGCCAAGACACTCGTTTTAGAACGATCACTATGATCCGGTAAGGGACGCTTTAAGGGAGCTTATATTAAGTTTAATTCTTGTAAATTTACTGTGATGTATGATTGGTTAAGAAAGGAAACAAATTTTGTTTTTTTTTTTAACATGTTTTGTATGAGCGTTCTGGAAAATTAGTATGCATATGATGTTTGATATTTGATTTTGAAAGTATATGGTATGATCTGAATTGATGCATGGCAATGATGAAAATATGTTATGTTTGATTAAATTGAAAATGAGGTAATGATTGAGATGATGTATGAGGAGTATGATTTGTACTATGATATGAGTGATTTAATGTATGAAAGTATACTGAAAAATATGGTTACTGTATGTAGAATTTGAACATGAAAATCTTATGAAAATGAACGTTCGTTATCGAAACAGTCTTTAACCGTTCGGTATTCGTAGTAAATTCCTTGAAGTAGTCGAACCCTTTCATTGGAAGGATTATCCTTGAGGACGAACGGCCCTCTTATATATAGTTACGTTTGAGCGTTCGGCCAGACATAAACATCATGAGTGTTGTATGAGAATTTCAGAAGCCTGAAATATCCCTTTGAACTATTAGTCAAATTATTAAAACATAAACTTTAAGTATCTCATCTTATATAAATTCCAAATTTTTATGATTTTGAATCAGCGAATAGCCTCGACCTAAAAGCGTACGTCCTAAGTGGCGCTCGGTCTTATACCGAATGCTCGTCCCAAAAAGTAAGTTAAGTAGCGTCGAGTCTTGTACCGAAACGTTCGTTCCTTCCGTATTTTAACGAACAGAAATAGCGTTCGTCCTAATTTTCATAGCGTTCGTCCATAACCTCAAAATCACGTTCGTCCTAAACTTCAGTAAAATTGTGTACCGCGTTCGGTCATTTACTGGCAGGCGCTTATTCCAACTAAATTGTACTTAGTACATTTAGTACTCGTATTTTATCTTCATTCAACTTTAATGAATCTGACATCTTGCGAGGTGAAGTATTCTAAGTATAATTTTGAATTGTTCTAGGATCGTTATTTAACTGATTCAAACTTTTACTAACGTTGTCATGGAAAGAAAGAAGAGAGAGTCGCTTTATTCCTTCAGAAAAGAAGTTTCTTCGGTCTCGCCTCTTGACGTTCGTCCCCGTTTTGAAGCGGGATTGAACGTTCGTCTTTTTTATGCAAGTTTTGGGGGGGACCTCGAATGAAAATGTATTTTAAGAGGTAAGAAATTAAGTGTTGCGAAACACTATCAAGAGTTGAAATTGTTGATTGTGTTTTTTGAACGAGCGTGCCAGGGGGATTTTGGGGGTGATATGGAACTGGAACGACTCTTGAATGGAAATTGAGATTTTTAAGTATGAACGTGGTAAGCTTAGATGGTGGTTCATCCTGATATTCCGTGAGTGCTCGTTCTCAAGTAGAAGGAGTAGGTCACGCGGTGAGAAGGGCAGGCCCGGTAGTCAGAACTGTTATAACTGGGACAGAACCGACTAACTCAGGTGGCTACTGATGAGCATTCCAGTTACCCCACCTGAGTGCCGGAGCCTTAACACACAGGGGATTCATACAGTCCGGACGGTCGGTCTAGTATCAGGATTGGATGGAATTAATGTATGAATTGAGTGTATATGTTGTGAATTACTTGCTGAATTTGATAAGTATGAAATATATGTTTGACTTGAATTAAATTCAATAAGCTTACCCTTGCGTTTCCATTGTGTTGTCTGTATATGTGTATCCGTCTTTCCTTGCAATGATCATCCGTGTGGATGTGAGCAGAAGGAGATGCGTCTCTGGAGCAAACCCTTGAAGAAGAAATCATAGCTGAAGAAAAGAAAATCTCGTAGACGTGAAGTGAAGGCCGAACAGTAGGTCGTTCGGTTTTAGTTAGTGTAATTAGAATAGTGGGCCGCTGTGGAAGGCGAGCGCTCTTTTGTTGATTGTAAATACTTGGACGTTCCGTGTTTTATTTTTGTAGACCGTTCGTCCTCGTCGTTTTGTAAACGCTTGCGGATTCTTATATGTATATATATCAGGCGTTCGGCACTTTCGAAATTTCTGCTCCCTTTATTGTAAACTGCTTTATCATATTTAATACATGTTAATATTCTATTATATAGTTGCTGACTGTATAAATTTTGGGATGTTACAGTTCACAATGATTTTTTTCTTAAATCTATCATTAAAATATATACCAAATTGTTCGTCATATTCAGTGAAATATTTGATGTAAATTTCTGGGAGACAAATGAGAAAAAGAAAAGACTAAGAAGAGAAAGATATAATAACATATAATAACAGAAACCACAACATTAATAAGGAGGTCAAGATAACATTGATGAAGAAAAAAATCACGATATAGATATTTATCGGTAGGTAAATTATTAACGGATTATTCCATTTATAATAAAATTTATCGAAATAATATTTTATTAACATTTTTTTATTATTAATATTTTTTATTATTTAATATTTAAGTTTAGGATTTAAAATTTAAAATATCATAATATCTATCAATAAATAATTTGAATGAATTTTTCTGATTTATTGTTAAAATTTAGTGACGATGATTCTATCATACATATATATATCTCAAATCTTTTACTTCCCAATAGGACATAGTAATGGGTTAATTTTTCTGTTATATTTAAAAAATTCTAATTGACCAAGATTTGGAATAAACTTACTAGCCTATTTGTTAAGAATTGTTGTAAGGATTTATCTTGTGAAATTATAATCCTATCTTAACATTTTGAAAGTGTAGGGTAGGTGTTAAAATTTTCAAAGTTGATAACAGATATTTTTTGTAATCTGTTCTCAAAAGGTGTGAACCATAAAGGCATATGTGAGAAAGAAGGGTTTAAGTCGAAAATAATGCTGAAAAAAGTAGACAAAGGAAAAAATATCACCAAAAGAATGTATGAATGAAAAAACCTCTTTTTGCTGAAAAAAAAAATCAAGAAAAAGAAAGAGAAAAAGGGAAAGGAAGAAGTGAGAAAGTAAGAAAAAAATGTTAGAAAGGTCAAAGGAGACTATATAATAAATTTAGAGTTGACGAAAGTAAGAATCCTTTCTCATTGAGTCACTTATGGTAGAATTATATTTCGTAGTGAAGTTTGTAAAGACAGATAATGTAGTAGTTGTAAACGTACTCTGCTAAAATTCTGCATAAAATTTAAACAATCTTCAAATATTTTATCGACACATATTTGGTAGTATCTGACTGAGCCCAAAAAAGCCAAATTACAACCCTGCTACTGCATTTGCCAATAAATTCTTTTCTAACAATCTCCTTTCCTTTATAAGATGCAGCATTCTTTGCTAGTGTCCGTTTCTGAGTCCCTGGTTTCTACCATTTTCAGAACTTGCTCTAGCTGAATAACCAAAACAACAGATAAATAAATGCAAATTTTCAGACTTACACCATTAAATCCAAATGTCCACAAAGTCAAAAAGTAATATCCAAAAAACGAATATTTCTTTGAAAGGATGCACTACCAGAGGACTGGGGAGAGGACTGGCAGAGTCACCAGTGGAGTTCTGACCCTTTTGATTAAAAGCTGGGCTTCACTGATTTAGGATCCAAGTGCAGAAGTGATGCTCAATAAAATTTCAAAACAACGAATTTTTTTAGATATCAACTCTCTCCAATATCTTTAATTTTCAGGGTTGAAAAAAAAATCAGAAATAATAGCATCACAGAGAAAAAAAAGCCCCTTTTAGAAAAACTTTTTCTCTTTTTCAAAACATTGTCATGTCTAGTTCTGGAAGGAAAAGTGGGCAACTTTGAAATAACAAAATGAGGATTATAAATTGATAGTTAGTGTAATATGCCAATCTTTTGTTCTTTTATGGAAAATTAATGGCTTGATGCCTAGCAATCAGTTTTTGTTCAAAATATAGAAATTTTAGAATTTGTTTTAGCTTTATCAGGATAACGAGTTTCGCTTCGTTCTTAGAACCAGAAGTCTAATATAACATCTTACAAATATTATAAGAAGGTTAGATATTCGACTTTAAATCTAATTCAATATCATGATTGTACGATTATATACTTTGAATTCTATAGTAATTTGGGATTCCAACAGAAAATCTAGCTTAAGCACCAAATCAGTTTTTTCTAGAATAGTTTTCAAAATAAATGTTTTTTCGTTTTGGAAAAAAAGAATAACAACTAGAAAATTCTTTCTCATCTTGTTTTTTTCTGTATTCATCTTATTCAAGCTCTCCTTCAATCTCACTCTCTGTACCAACACCATTTTTCACAGTCTGTCTGAAAAGAAAAATCAAACATACCCTTAAAACTCCTTTTTCCCTCTTAATGACATATTATGGTCAACTTATGAATGATAATACCATTAATCATATTATATTAATTAACCAGGCTTTATAATTCATTGCATAGAAAATGAACACGACACGTAAGTTGTGTTCTTTAAGGAAATGGAAAGCTTGATTTGGACATACCAGGACACTGGGAGAGATTATCAGGTGTTTTGCAAAGAGAGGGGAGACCAACAGCAATTGTAATATTAATCTTCAAGCCAAGGTCAGGATCATCCCTGTCTTTGAGAATAACGCAGATGCACTTCTTGTTGCTCTTCAAGGCTTGTGTGAGACCACTGCAACAATCTGCTGTTGGTGCTCTTCCCTCACCACCCAAATATGGCAGACACGTTGCAACCCCTGTCAGTGATTCTGCACATTTCTGTTTCTCTTGAGCTGACTCCCCCTTTGCATGCATAACCAACACCAATGTTATTGCTAACACTAGCATGTGTGGCGGTGCAGCTCTGGAATACATTTTCAATTCAGATGAATGAATGAGTGGGTTAGAGACGCTTATATAGACTTATAGTTATAGGGATATGAAAAAAAGATTTATGATTAATACACACAACAGGGTTATAGGGTAGAATTTTTAAGTTTAGTGCTACTACATATGAAATGTCTTGTTCATGAGTGATTTATCAGATGGTTTGTACTGTATGTTGATGGGTATTGCAAAATATAAGAGATATGAGAAATTATATATTATATATATATATATATATATATATATATATGTGACATGAACCTAAAATCTCAGATAATAAACGTGTAAGGTTGATGGGTATTCCCACCAAATGGAAACTGAGAAGAAAAAATATTCTAAGGTTGCAATGTGAACTCACAGAAGCATTCAACTTGTAGACTAGTATCTGAATCATCCATATTGTATAAGCAGTTGTCCACTACCAGTTTATTTTATTGCCACGTAATTAGGCCTTTTGAGACAATAATCACATGCACAATTTTTTACATGTTTTTATCTTCCAAGTACATCTTTCCAACACTACGAGTTGAAGCCTTTCATTTATACTTCACTCCTTGATATTTATTTCTGACAAGAATCTCTTAAGTGTTCACTTTGCTAAGAAAAGGTGGAAGGTCCAATACAAAATGCTGCCATCAAATTTGAGAAAGAATAACCATGGGAAATGAAAAAAATATATGTAAGTTAGATACATACGTGATAGACAAAAGCAGTGTTAAACCAATTGAAAGTTTTACGAGAAAGTTAAATGTTAGACAATTACAAACAGAAAGGAACTGCTCTTGCTGGGTTGCGTTGAACATTGAACAAGCATTTGAACTTATTTGGTGAAAAATTCTTTTTTAGGTTTGTGTTTATAGAAGAACAATGAAATAGGTTTATTTCACTGTTCCTTGTACAAAACTTAAGAAATGAAAATAAAGTAACATCTTGCAGTTAAAAGTGAAGACATTTGTTCTTCTAATATGAATAAAGGAAAAACATGCATAAAGATTCCAAAATTCCTCGCCAACTTTCCATGTTTGGTCCCCACACCACACCCAGAATGACCTAGTCCATCGTATCAATGTTTTTTCTTAAATATTATTATGGTTAGTTTGAAAAATAAACCACACTAGGGATCTATTAAAACTTTTTTTAATTAATCCAATCACATTTTTTTTGGTAATCATTTTAAAACTATATTTAGAAAAACTTTATTAATTAATAATCTAAAGATTACACTAACATAACAGCATTATTGATGTTATATGGCCATTAAACTCTTTTTATAATTTGTTTGTAATTTGATTTTTTAAGTTATAACGGATGTTTAATTTATTTATATAAATCACTGGTATCTTTTTACAAGTCATCTAAAACCACAATAAAAAATTACTGATTAAGTGGTAGTAGTTGGAATATTGCCATTGCTTTATCGACTACAATGTGCTACAATGGGCAAGTGGAGCTTGCACATAATTTGTCTGCATAGCTTTCACACCAGTCACCAAAAGGTGAGTTGCAGTTTATGTAGAAAAAAAATCATGAAATCCATAACTGGAAACAAAAAGAAGTTCACCAAAATGGAAAGCAGTTGAGTAGAAGCATTATAAGTTGAAAATGTGAGGAGCAAGAATTCCACTGATTAAAATACTTATGCTACTTGCAATTAAATGGGTTGGTACATGAGTTTTTGTGGCACCCATTACATATGCACCACTAAGTCAATTTCTACCGCAGCATTTGGAATTATGTGAGATTTTCAGACACCAAACAAACGGTTGTTATATATATATATATATATATATATATATATATATATATATATCCAATATTGTACCTTGAAATTCGATTTCTTTCCACCATAATAAAAGGACAAAAGTTGAAGACCGAGTTCTTTGACGTAGAATCCAAAGTTACCAAACCAGTATAAAACATTGACAGACATCTGATTGCAAGTTTGTATTAATGGTTTAATAGACCAATTTAGTCCCCACTTTGGTTGAAAAAATCTCAATTTAGCTCCCCGTTATAAAAAGTGTTTTCAAATTAGTCCTTAACTTTTAAAATAGTGGAATCAGATTCGTCCCTTTCGTTAAATATAGTTACCGAAATTAACGGATGATGATGTGACACAGCTTACAGCTGAGGTTAGATTGGCCCTCGTTGCCTTTTTTAAGTTGTGTCACATCATCTCCATTAAGTCTGTTAACTTATATTACAGCAAGGACCAATCGGACCCACTATTTTAAAAATTAGACTATTTCAAAAAACACTTGTATAACGAGGGACTAAATTGAGATTTTTCAACCAAAGTGAGGACTAAATTGGCTATTAAACCTTGTATAATTTACGGCAGTGTCCACTGTTGTCTTAATCATTGTCTTAATAACATTTCTTACAAGTTATGTTCAAGGATTTTACACGTATTCTTCATGTTTTGTTTAAACTGAATATAATACATGCGTTCAGTTAAAAGTTTTATATCAATTAAAATAAAAATTCTAATAATTTATATATATATAAAGAATTTAAATTATATAAACAATGTATATTACAGTTAAACTTAAAATTTTCTTCTTAACATAGTATCGATAACATGAATTAGATTTATTTTAGTGTATTTTTGTTTGTGCTCAATTTACTGCTATTGATTATTGATGGGATTATCCGAGTGATATCTAGTCTAAAGATTTACAGAATCAAAATTCCGATGCGGTCCTAATCTTGACTAATTAAAAATACAATAATCCGCATATTATCAAAATAAACTTCAACTTTGATTGAATATCAGCCAACCAGTTACTAACTTTCTCTACATTTTGCTACAAAATAAAGTAGTACATAGTAATGGATGCCCGGTTAGACACTTTTTAATCTTAAATGACTCATATTCTAGATCATATACATCACTACACAAGTCTGCAACCACATTAGTGGTACAAAATTTCACTTGCAAACCCTTCTATGATTATAGCCTTTAGTACTAAATTCCAAGCACGAAAACTGTGGTTCAGTTACTATTGCTCATGGAATGTCATATGAACTCTATTTTTTCTTGATTTTGTTGACAACACTCCACTTTTTAAAGAAAGCTATGTAGCAGGAGCTCAATAAGTTGCAGATGAGAAAGACAAAGAATGGCATCTGCTCAGCTTCAAGCGATGGACTAGCAGACCCTTCAAAAACACGGCTTTCATCTATGGTTGAAGAAGAAGATGAATTGTTGTTCATGGGCAGGGTTCGCTGCACAATTCACTGAGTCAAGTCTGGAACTCAATCTTACCATTGTGAGCTTCCTATAGGGAATTGAGTGGTGGATAGTCCTTCCTGCTTTGGAACTAAAATCTTTGACTCGTTTGATTGAGTTCAAATTAGTTTGTTTTACTCCAATACAAGCTTCCTAGGCTCAATGAAGAGTCTTGATACTTGGACCTTAGCTCTTAAGTTGGGTTCATGGGACTAATCCCTCACCAACTAGGAAATCTATCAAACCTGCAGCACACTTAATCTTGGATACAATATGCTCTCAGATAGATAATTCTTATAATTGGATATCAAGGCTTTCTTCCTTGGAATACCTGATTTGATGTATTGTAGACCTTCACAAGAAGCTGATTGGCTTCAAGTACTGAGTGCACTTTTTCCTTCTCTTTCAGAACTACACTTAGAGAACTGTCAAATGATAACTTGGGACCCCATAAAGGAAAAACCAACTTACAAATCTCAAGTCCTTGATCTTTCAAAATCTAATCTGAATCAGGAAATCCCTTCATGGTTATCCAATCTCAGTACAACTCTTGTCCAAATTGATTTACACAGTAACCTTTTACATGGAGAAATCCCACAAATATTGTCAAGCCCTCAAAACATAAAAATTCTAGACCTCCATGACAACGAACTCGGTGGTGGCACTTCCTAATTCATTAGTCAGCTCAAGAATCTTGAAGTTCTAGATCTCAGTAATAATACCTTTATTTGTTCCATTTCCAGCATCATTTGCAAACTATCATCCTTGAGGGACTTTGAACCTGGCTCACAACCGATGGAATGGGACCATTCCTAAGAGTTTTAGGCTCCTCCAAAAGCTGCAGATTTAAACCTTGGAGCTAATTCTCTGACTGGTGATATGCCTGTAACTCTGGAATCTCCTCAAATTTAGTGACATTAGACCTTTCATCAAATTTGTTGGAAGGATCGACTAGAGAGATACATTTGTAAAACTTCTGAAAATTAAAGGAACTGCGTTTATCTTCAACCAAACTTGTCCTCCTGTTGAACTATAGAGGGTTCTCCATTTTCAGCTTGAATATGTTTTACTCAGCTCCTTTGGAATAGGGCCCAAATTCCGAATGCTGAAAAACCAGAGTTCTGTCAAGGTTATGGACAATGTCAAGGCAGGTATTTCAGATTGGTTCCAAGTTGGTTTTTTTGGGAATTGGAGTCTGCACTCGAATTCCTTGATCTGTCAAACAACTCTTAACAGGAGATGTATCGAACACTTCTTAAATTCCAGCGTCATAAACTGAGTTCTAATTTGTTCAAGGTACTTGCCAAGTGTGTCTTGCAAATGTTGAAATGCTGAATGATTGCCAATAACTCAATTTCTGGAACAGTTTCTCCCTTATTATGTGGAAAGACAAGTGCTACTAACAAGTTAAGTGTGTGATGTCTCAAATAATGTCTTATCTGGTGATCTTGGTCAGTGTTGGGTTCATTGGCAAGCCCCTTGGTGCACTTGAACTTGGGTTCTAACAGTTTTTCTGGTGAAATTCCACACTCCATTGGGTTCTGTCTCAACTTGAGTTCTTGTCGCTAAATGACAACGCTTTCAGAATATATTCCTTACGACCCTGCAAAATTGCTCTACATGAAGTTTATTGACATGGGTAATAACCAACTTTCTGACACAATACCAACTTGGATGTGGGAAATGCATATCTATAGTTCTTCGTTAGATCCAAAATTCAGTGGAGCTTATCAAAAGAGCGTGTCAACTTTCATTCCCTTATAGTGCTGGATCTTGCCATAATAGCCGATCAGGATCCATTACCAATGTTTGGATAGATGAAGGACAATGGCATGGGAAGATGAACTTCTTGCCACCCTTTGAAGTACTTCATATGCTCTGAATCAGTTATAACAACTACAAGGAAGTTTGAGTAGTTCCCAAAGGAGATGAGTTAGAGTACAGAGACAACCTCATACTGGTGAGAATGATTGATCTTTCAAGTAATAAGCTGTTGGGGGGAAAGTCCCCATGAAATTTCGNTGGAACAGTTCCACCTGAAATTTCGAAGCTATCTGCTTTGCGGTTTTTGAACTTGTCAAGAAACATTCTATCTGGAGAGATACCAAAAGACATGGGAAAAATGAAATTGTTAGAATCCCTTGATCTCTCATTAAATCACATTTCAGGTGAAATCCCTCAAAGCTTGTCTGATTTGTCCTTCCTTAGTTTCCTGAATCTATCATACAATCGCTTATCTGGCACAATTCCCACAAGCACCCAACTTCAGAGCTTTGAAACACTTAGCTACACAGGAAATCCTGAGCTCTGTGGTCCTCCTATAACAAATAATTGCACAAGCAAAGAAGGGATATCTGAGAATGCTACTGTTATACATGCTGATGGAAATTTCCTTGGAACATCAGAGTTTTACATTGGAATGGGAGTTGGATTTGCAGCAGGATTTTGGGGGGTTTGCAGTGCTATTTTCTTCAACAAAACTTGGAGGCATGCTTATTTTGATTTTATTGACCACTTGAAAGATGTGATTTATGTAACCATAGTTTTGAAGGTTAGAAGGTTACTTGCTCAGTCAAGGGGTTTCCTTTCAGCTGCTAACAGGAGAGACATTACAAGGTGATTTCTAGCCATAAAAATATGAACAGGTTTACCTTGTATCAGTTTGTATGATGTTTTCTCTCTGTTTAGTCGCTTTCATTGGTAATACAAGCTTTTTTATGTTAGGAGAACCGAAATAGTGCATGATTTGAGTGTAAAATTTTGTTTTGAATTTACAATGCATCAATGAATGATCAAGATATATTCTTAACGAAAACACTTCTTTAACAATGTTTTCTTGACACAGTTTTGACAACGTCACGTGGCGTTTGTCCATTGGTGATGTTTAAAAAAAAATAATGAATAGATTTTTCATCAGGCGAGGGTATTATTGGTAGGAAAAACTACGAATTTTTGTTTCAAGGTTTCCCTATTCATCATTCATTCGTAGTTTGCTCTCTTATCTCTCTCGCTTTCTGTCATCTCTCTCATACTCTCATTTCTCTTGTTCTCTGATATTTGTCCTGTTGAAACCTAAAGCCTCATCTTCTCGTTGTCTTGGACGTCCGGCTTGTGCACCATTGAAGCCCTCTCCCATATTTGCCTTGTGTGTTCTCGCTGTCGTGGTTTTTCTTGGTAAGTAGAACTGCGCCGTGGTTGTTTTTGGTACGTGAACTTTATGCCTTCATTAAAGACACATTTCACTATCTTCTTCAGGAGGTTGTTGAAGAGAACATTTAAGAAAGGTGCACGTAATTCTTCAGTGGAGGTTGGTGAGGAGAAAATTTAAGAAGAGAACATTTAAAGACACATTTATGACTTATTGGTCTCAATGACTTCTTATGTCCAACATTGGATGCCCAAACATGACTTCCGAAACTAAAATCATACTTAAACAACAAAATCACACCAAAATCATTGAATTTATGCCAAAAATATAAAAATTTATACTATGGTCACCTATGTTACCACAACTGGCTCCTACAGTACAAGTTTTTGTACAAATCCCACTTTTTGTTCGTGTAATCGCTTACTAGGGACTTCTAATCGATTACAAGTGTGTTTTTTGGTACAGAAGTTTCAGGACTTCACCTAACTTGTTCAACTCAACAAAATTGTTTCTTATGTCCAACATGGGGTGCCCAAACATGACCTCCCACACTAAAATCACACTTTAACAACAACATCACACCAAAACCATTGAATTTATGCCAAAAATATAAAAATTTATACTATGGTCACCTATGTTACCACAGCTGGATCTTGTAGTACAAGTTTTTGTACAAATCCCACTTTTTGTTCGTGTAATCGTTTACCAAGGACTTGTAATCGATTACAAGTGTGTTTTTTGGTACAAAAGTTCCAGGACTTCACCCAACTTGTTCAACTGAACAAAATTGTTTCTTATGTCCAACATGGAGTGTCCAAACATGACTTCCCACATTAAAATCACACTTAAACAACAACATCACACTTAAACAACAACATCACACCAAAACCATTGAATTTATGCCAAAAATATAAAAATTTATATTATGGACACCTATGTTACCACAGTTGGCTCCTGTAGTACAAGTTTCTGTACAAATCCCACTTTTTGTTCGTGTAATCGTTTAGCAAGGACTTGTAATCGATTACATGTGTGTTTTTTGGTACAGAAGTTCCAAGACTTCACCTAACTTGTTCAACTCAACAAAATTGATTCTTATGTCCATCAAATACATCAATACTAATCAAAGTGGTCACTTTATTCATTAACAATTCAAACAAAACCTCATTTCACAATGACAATAACAAAGGAAATTCAATTAACATTAATAATATGTAACGCAAGCAAACATGCATCTTCTATAACATTGAACAAAATATATTCCAAATTACAAACATTTGTTCATCTATGTACAATTTTGTATTACTTTCTCTTAAGAAATCTATACAAATATCACTCGTATTTTATTCTAAGAAATCCAGTGTAAGGAGTCCTAAACACTCTGCTCTTGTAACGCCTTCGTGACCCCATCCTTACATAAGTCTTCATTAAAGGTGGATTGGTGGACATGCCTCCCGGGGAAAAAAATCCAGTGTTCATGGATGGTTCTTCACGTGGCACACTCTGTTCACCATCATCTTTATTTCTTCTTCTAGCTTTCTCTTCGGCCAACTCCGCCTCCAACACAACAACCCTCCAACTATAAAACCACTATTGGAATCCACCCACTTAACCAATAACTCACTCAAAATATTCCTACCTACTTTAACTTTACCACTCAAATTTAAAAACCACGAGTCTCCGCAATCAATGACCAGTGCTCCTTTGTCAAACGCTCGTTCAAAGTAGAAATATACTTTGTTTAAAATGAGTGACTAACCCTCAACTGCATCAACCACAAACAAAATAACCAAAACATAAAATCCCTAAAACGAAAACAACAAAAAAATTTAACATAACAGGGAAAACCCAAAATCCAAACCGAAAACGCAATGAACAAAATGGAGGAAGAACGCATTTATCTTGCTCGTCAAAGGACCATGGTTACCGGAACTTGCCATTTCGCACAATACACTCAATAAAAAGGACAACGTTGACCAAAACGAAGAGATGTAACGAAAACGTAGAAGGAGAACGACAAGGAACAAGGACAGCCACAAGGAAGAGGGAGACCGAAAACGAAAAGGGAGAGTTAGAACGAAAATGGTGAACGAGAAGGAAGAGAGAGAACGGTGATTTCTAATGAAACAGGGCAAGGAGTATATTTGGAATCCCAAATTTTTGAAATCATCATCAATTTCGACGTCACAATTTCAGAATAAAAGAAAAAAAAAATTGTACCAATGCGCCGGGTGACAACAATCAGAGACGGCAGTTGCTCCCTCCACCACCACCGAATACTCCCTGCACCACCCCATACCAATTTTACCCTTCTCTAAAAGGGATGTCAACATCCGTTTCACCTCCAACGGATGTTGACATCCGTCCGTTCCTGCAGCAAAGTCTTTTGTCAGTGCTAATTCCACCAAGTTCCTACAAACATCACAAGGAAGAAAAAAACATTGTTTCATGAATAGATTACATTAAGCAATAAGCACGATGTTGTGAGAGAAGGGAGAGTTCTTAGTCATAGAAGAAAAGTTGACTAACCATACATGAAAAGCACAAAGTAGGAATAAAAAATGGATTTAAAATTGACTTTAGCACACGTCATAAGAAGAATGCATACTTTAACATTTCTCAAAATAGGTTAGCATGTTCGTACAAAAATTGCAACTGCAACATGAGTTGAATTGCCTACAATTTAAAACAACTCATTTATAAAGGTTAAAATACCTAAAACGTTCACTACCAACATTTGACAAATAGAATACATGAAAAACTCCCAAACTAAACGGATGTGGCACATCTGTTGAAGAATTTTTTCTTCAACGGATGTCGACATCCTTTTAAGAGAAAAGGAGGAGGTGTAAGATATTTTAAAATATAAAGGATAGTTTTGGAATTTAAAAAAAGTATGGTGGTGCAGGGAGCAATGTGTGGTGGTGTAGGGAGTAACTCTCCAATTATTCTTGAGAGGGCAAACTCAATAATATTTACGGTTTACGTATAAATTGTCACAGAACTTTTAATAATGTAAATTATAGCTCTGAGAAACTATTTGAAAATTATTTTAATTCTAATTTTAAGGAAAGTAGTATTTTAATGGCTATAAAAATTTATTTTTATTAATAAAATAACAAAAATACTTTTTTTTTAAATTGAATATAAATAAATAAAATTTAATGAATAACTTAACAAAAAAATAGTGGTCCACGTCCTTTGAGTGAGGAAAACTATAGCAGATTTTTTTTTCCTGACCAAAATGGAAGAGAAGCTCACCGTAAGAGATTCCATTTCCATATATTTTTCTTTTCTTATTTACTCCATTTTTATATTCTCTTTTACAAAAAAGTGAGTTTTTCAAAAATTAGTTTTTAGAATGTGTATTGAAAAGGCGTAATCCATGTGTTAATTACATTGTGAAAACTGGTTTTTATGGCTAAAATCACATAAAAAAACTAGAAAAATAAATATGTTTTTTTGCTTTATTTTTTTACACTTTATTGAAGTTGAAAATACTTTTATTGGTGATATTGTTTCCATCACTAGTCGGATGAAATATTTGTTAGAAAATATTTCTTTTACCCTTCCTTTATTGAAGTAGATAGAACTAAATATGATTTTTTGTTAAAATTTTTAGTCTAAATATAAGTCAGTATGTTATAAAATATAATATCTATAAATCTATTAATTTAAGATTTAGGATTATAATAGTGATGTGCAATTTATATGAATTGGACTTAAATCTTATGAGTATTTTTTTAATAAATATTTTCGAAAAATCATTAATGATATTAAAAGATCACCATAAAAAAATTTACGTGTGCCACAAAAAAAATCTTTAAAAGAAAATTAATTATACACCATAAATTGTTCTTTCAAATTTAGATATTGAAACAAAGTTAATTTCTCTTACTTTAAATTTGGTTACTCAATACAACTGTTCTTTATAGATGTTCCACATTGTTTCTTACTTAGTTCTTTTGAGACAAGAGGGATAAAAGTTGAAGAAGAATAAAAACTAAATAGGACCACTATATTTTTCTTTTTCCTTTCCACTAAAGTAAAAAAACAATACCCAATTTTCTTTTTAATTTTTTTAGACCAGTCAAATTATTACTATAACTTTTTTCAACTTAAACATAACTATGATTTTATAAAAATAGCACCATAATATTTTAACAATTTTTTGACAACAGATTATATGTCAGTATTTTATTGGTCCATATATTTGAAACGGACTAATTACATACTACCATATAGGTTATTGTTAACGAATTATCAAAAAAAATTATTAAAGTGACATTTTCTAAAAATAGAATCTAAAACTACCTTGAACACATTTCACACCTATCTTAATTAGGTAACTAAATAACTTAAGTTTTAAGCGTAATTCAAATTTATTTATCACGTTTCAAATTATTTTACAAAAATATACTATCACTTAGAAAAGGCAAGTCTCATATAGAGTAATTTTCATGTAAGACCACACTAAAAAAATAAGATCAAGATATAAGTTGAAAAACCAAATTCTTACACGTTTTTTTGTTTTGTTTTGGACTACTTTGAATTGGCTTGTTACGGCCATCATCTTCAAAACAAAAAAGAGAATTTACTTGTGAATATATAAAAAAATAGCTGGGTCCAACAGAGTATATAAATGTCTATTCCACGTAATAGCCCACAGTTTTGTGTAGGTTTAATTGGGCTTATCATATAATTATCTCAGAGAAGGAGTGTTTACTCTCCGATTTTGGTCCACCCACATTTGGTCTGTGAAAAAGGGATTCCAATGGGTTGGTTTATAAAACTTGTCAGTTAATAGATGCAAAAAAAGTATTATTTTTTAATAAAATAAAAATATTTTTAAAAAATGAGAATAAATAATAAGTTAAAAAAAATGCATAAAGACTATTTTTATAGAATAAAAATATATTCTTTTTAATAATAATCAAAATCAAAACTTAATAATTTTATACGGTATACAAGCATATTCAATGTAAATAAAATTTTAATGTTTCATTTTGAAAAATCTTAATGGCCCATTCTTCAGCGTACCGTACTTGTTGATGTGAAA
>NW_025903905.1:32058-49818 GCF_018835915.1 Vigna umbellata
AAGTTATAATAACTGTCATATCGTAAATAATTGCACATATTGAGGAATAGTTAAGGCTGATTTTCATCATCAAAAATAAATTCCAGCAAGTGATAAGGAAGTGTTCGTTATAAACAGACGTCAAATTATTCATAGGAAGCTAGAAAATAAACAACGAAAGTAGAAGAACTATAACTTATGAATTAAATATTTGTAGCGTGAAGTGCCTTCGACTTTGTAAGAAGTATTGGTTTTAACATTACTAATTCAACTTATTCATATACTGGGCATGGTAAACCATGTCACTTAGGTTTCGAATTATACATTCTGAGACGTTTTCGAATTGTCCCTTCCGTACTCAAAATCAAAGAGGATAAAATTGAAATTTTCACACGCATGGGATTACATGAGAAAGAACAATTTTGGTGGTATAGTTTTCTAGACACTTGGGCCTGATTCTATTACGTTTGGGCTTGTGTAATTATATTGTGGTTGTTGCTCCCTCCACCACCACACCTTTCTCCCTCCACCTCCCCAATTTATTTTAATTCCAATTATATCCTCAGATTAAAATTTTTTACTTTTACTATTTTAATTTATTTCAAACCTAGTTCTCCTACTTTACTCTTGCACTCAATCTTTCCATCTCTCATTTTCGTTTAATAATTTGTCTTTCGTTTTACTCTGCAATCCAATCTGTCTTCTCCGTTTCACTTCTCCTCCTCCGTTTTTTTCTTCTTCATTTTCCTTACATTATTAAAATACATTAAAAATATATTCAAAAATAATAAATCAAAACATTTAAATTAAATTATTAAAATATTTCCAAAATAAAGAATAAACTAATAAAAGAAACCCTAAAATAAAAAATCGTAACTTTTAAACGGACGTGACGTTCTTCAACGGATGTCAAAATACTTCAACGGATGTCAAAATGCTTCAACGGATGTCAACATCCGTTGAAGGATTTTGACATCCGTTGAAGGATTTTGACATCCGTTGAAGGATTTTGACATCCGTTGAAGGATGTCTTAAAGGTTACGTTTTTTATTTTAGGGTTTTATTTGAAAGTTTATTTGAATACGCACCTTGAGGAAGTAACACACACTGCACCACTCCACACACTGCACTACAAGAGCGACACTGCACCACGAGAGGGAGACTGCTTGATAATTCTTTCCACCACCACCAATCTTTGCAACTTGTAAAAGAAAGAGAGGAAGAAATATAATGTTAAAATGAAAGAAAAATATTTTATTCATAGTGAAATAGGTTGTGAATGGGTAAAATTAAAAAATAACCCTAAAAATAAAATTTTACTTAGGGGCAAAATAGTAAATGGGAGGTGGAGGAAGAAAGGTGTGGTGGTGGAGGGAGCAACACCCTTATATTGTCAGATATGCTCCCTCCACCCCATCTTTTTCTTTCACTTCTCCAATTTTTTTTAAATTTCAAATTTATTCTTTTTACTTTTACTTTTATCAATTTTACTTTTTATTTTTTAAAGCTCTAATCACAATTTCCTCTCACTTTCACTCTCAGCGGCAAGCATCCACCCCCACTATCACTTTCTCTTTTTCTCTTAATTTTCACTTTTGTTAACACAACATTCTCCATTTCCGTTTCTTCTCTCTGTTGGTGCATTGTCCGGTGGTGGTTCGTGGTGGTTTGTGATAGTGGTGGTTCGTAGTGGTGGTGGTTCGTGGTTCTCCAACATGTTAGTGGTTTGTATCGTTATGCATTATATTTCTTTGATGTGTTTGGTTTGTTCTGTGTTGCCTTTGTTGTGATGTTGTTGGTGTTGTTATTATGCACATTGTATATGCCACTATTTGAGTTTCTGGCGAGAACAAAGGCCGCGAAGGCCACAACGGAAGTCAGATATCCATTTGACTTTCAATGGATATCGATATCCGTTAACGATGGACTTCCGTTTAAGACCAAACGGATATCCAACATCCGTAGTGCTTCGATTCTCTATTTAATTTTTTTATTTTTCTTTACTAGGCTCTGTATTTAATTTTTAATTTTTAATTTTAGATTGAAGAAGAAGCCAACTTCTTTTACGGAATAAACAATTTGGATGATAAATTATATATATTTTTACATCGATCTGCATAAAGATGCAGTATCCATAACTTGCAGCTTTGTTATTCTGCTGGATACTTTACAAAAGNGATGTGTTTGGTGTATTCTGTGTTGCCTTTACTGTGATGTTGTTGGTGTTGTTATTATGCACATTGTATATGCCACTGTTTGAGTT
This sequence comes from Vigna umbellata, assembly GCF_018835915.1. The sequence goes on from NW_025903905.1 coordinate 34,301, forward strand.
TCTGGCAAGAACAAAGGCCGCAAAGACCACAACGGAAGTCAAATATTCATTTGCTTTCAATGGATATTGACATCCGTTAACGAATGTGAACTTTCGTTTAAGGCCAAACGAACATGCAACATCCGTAGTGTTTCGATTCTCTATTTAATTTTTTATTTTTCTTTATTAGGTTTTGTATTTAATTTTTAATTTTTAATTTTAGATTGAAGAAGAAGCCAACTTATTTTACGGAATAAACAATTTGGATGATAAATTATATATATTTTTACATCGATCTGCATAAAGATGCAGTATCCATAACTTGCAGCTTTGTTATTCTGCTGGATACTTTACAAAAGCATTGTAGAGTATTAAAAACATGTCAATCGTTGCTTTTGTTTCTCTTTATAAAAACATGCAACAATAATCTGGTTTTTGTTTATTTTCCCTCAACCTGAGAGATTATGGTCACATTGAATATGAAAATAAATAATATTGAAGTTCACATGCATATTCTTTTCTGTCATTTTCTCACACTACACCACCGCACTTTCAGCAAAAAAAATTAGAGGAAGAAGAAGATTGAGACTCTAAACCCAAACCTCCGAATCTGAAGAGAACGACAGGTGGCACAGTTCAGAGTATCTGGCACGAGAGAAAACCCATCTTAACTCTCGATTTCCACCCCCTCACCGCCACTCTTGCCACTGCCAGCGCCGATTTCGACATCAAGGTCTCTCTCGTTCGCTCTCGCTCTCGCTCTTTGCTTGTGATTAGGGTTAATTACTCGATTGATTCGTTTTCTCGTGTTTGCAGTTTTGGTCGATAAAGCCATCGGGGACGGAGAAGCTTCCCGTAGTTTCCTATCTAAGTAACCTCTCTTATCATAGCTCTGCAGTGAATGTTATTCACTTCTCTTCTTCCGGTAATTCTAATTATGTGTTGTGATTTTTTTGCTTGATGATGTCTATTGATCGTGCTGTGTGTTGTGATGGATTTGAGTAGCTGGAGAGTGAGGCGGCGCAGAGAGTTAACAAGCGCCGGCTCGAACGCGAGCGAGGGCGGAGGGAAGCCACCGCAGATATGTCGAAGGACTTGTCGGAAGGAGAGAAGGGAAATCCGGTCAGTGACGCGTCAGCTCACGGCGATGCCAACAGAGCCAGGCTGCCTAGAATCAGTTCTGCCGATGCCATGGAGACTTGGGCCAACAGTCAGAAAGGGAAGAAGCTCTACATTGTACTCGTCAGGTAGGTGTCCTTCACCTCTGTTTTTTTGTTTTTTTTTTATTGTAATGAATATGTGGTTCAAGTGTGGTTGCAGCTGTTTGTGCTATATATCATAAAGGCAAGAAATTTCATTTACTCTTCTTTGTGCACTTATCAAGTAAAACGTTCCATGTATTCAAACAATTCAGCTGGAAATCTTTGAAACTGGGGTAAATTAAGTTGTGTAACTGTAACTGAGGTAAGGGTCAATTCATTGGAAAATGGGAAACCGAAGGAAATCCATTTCTTTTCATCGAGATCTACAAGTTAAAATAGTGTCAAAAGTTGAATTCAATAGTTCAAATATTAATTTATTTTCTGTAAAAAGAGTCTCTGATCTTATTCATTCCTCATAATACCTTCCAAATAAATAGTTGAACAGTATAAAATTTCACCCTTAAGTCTTTTTTTTTTTACAAGCATGGTTTATTGAGTTTCTGCAGCGGAAATAACAGCGAATAAGACCTTTTTTAGATACCATGGTTATCCTGTGTTCATAGTTGGAAAATATGTAGATGCCAACTTTGAAGGGACACCTTTGTTTCATGGTGTAAGAACTAGAAACTGCACATTCTCTTTTGGCCCTTCATGGCCTCTCTCATCTCTTTGTTAGAATGAATTAATGATGTTGAGTGCAAATTTTTCTAGGATCCTGCTAAGAAAGAGTTTGGTGAACAACTATTATCCCATGTTGATACATTCAACAATGACGCGTCCTCTTCATTGAAAGGGGGTGTTGTACAGCAAGCTAGTAAGCGATATATTTAAGTTCATAACTATAGGAAATTTTCCCTTTTCATTTTCTACACAAATACAAGTGGGTCCTTACCATGGCGATTTAAATCAGGTTATGCCTTTGATTACTTGGAGAATGCTCTTGGTAAATTTGATGATGGGCCGTTCTTTCTTGGTCAATTCAGTTTGGTGAGTTAAAATCATTTCAATAATCTTTGATTTTTGATTTCCTCTTAAAAACTTGCTGCTTTTCAGGCTGTGATTACTAATGCTTGTCGTGATGCATCTAATGGGTTGGAATAAATCAAAATACCTTAGCATATCTTATTATCCTCGAGCATTGATTTCCATATTTCCTCGTTAGCTTTTAGAATTATGATAGTACTATAAATTCTATTGTAATACGTTAAAGATATTAATGTATTTTAATACATCTTAGTTAACACCAATTCTGTATTTCGTGATCTTTAATATCTCTATCCAAAAGCCAAACATTTCAATAAGATGAAAGAAAGTAGTCATGGTTTGATCCCAATGTAGAATACTAGTATCATACGTGATTACATCAATGACCATAGCTTTTGTATCATATAAAAATATTTGTGATGATCAGGTGGATATTGCATACATTCCATTTGTTGAAAGATTCCAACCTGTCTCTGTTGACGTGTTCAAACATGACATCACCGAAGGAAGGCCAAAACTTGCAACGTGGATTGAGGTACACTAAACTCAGTTTTATGTAAAAAAGAGGTTCTATTTTTTGGGGAAATTGCTCTTGTTTCAAATTTCTCAATTTGCTGCACAACAGCTGACAGATTGCTCCATTTGAACCTGCATAACTACCAAGTAATAACCCTTGGGATACACTGGTTACTAAAGCAATATCGTATGTTTCTCTTACAGGAGGTTAACAAGATTGATGCTTATACAGAGACAAAATTAGAACCCCAGGAAATCGTTGATAGATTCAAGAAACGTTATCTGGTATTGCGAATCTCTTAACTGTTTATTTTGAAGAATCGTGATTGGTTTCTTACTGATCTCTTTGATGCTACTTCTGCATTTCTACTCTGCAGTCTCAACAGTGAGCGTTGGATTGGATTTTTCTAAGACGACGTAGATTATCTTCAGTCAAATATCAGTTATGTTTATCTGCTAAAGTTGCACATAGTTATGTTCACTTCTCAGCTTGTATGTTTGATGTCGTAATAATGTTTATATTACCACCTTATTGTGCTGTTAGAGACTTATTTAGATGTTCTTTAGTTTCAGAGTTTAATGTAAAAATGTTGCATCTTTGTTTTGACGAAAGTTCCCTTATAGACACATAGTTTAACAGGTAAAAAATTTAAGACTGTAAGGTATAATTGTATTACAATTGAGGGATGGCAGTGCAATTTTCTCAACGTATTATGTTAGTCGAGAGGTTGAACTTACAATCTCTCTCACTTACAACGTATTATGGCAGTGCAATTGAGGGATAGCAGTGCATTTTTTCACTCAGGTGTTTTAGACTCGTGAATTTAGTCCTCAGTTTTTTTCTTTTAAAATATGTGAATGAGTCCTTCCTCTCCAACTTCATCAGTAACTGTGTGTCAAACAATTATCTAATATTTGTGGTATGTGACAATCTTAAAAATAGATTTTAGTAGTTTAAAAACTCAAAACTCAAATACACCGATATCAAACACAGTTTAAATCTCTTTTCATCTCTCGACGTGTTTTTTAAGGATAAAATCATAATGAAACTCGAATCTCTAAAGCGAACAATACTTTAAGAATGTAAAGATTGATCCTAATGATATCTAAACAGACTTGGGATCGAAACATTGGTCCGGTCTGTGAGAATGAAAGTTTCCATTGTCCTCAACTAGGGGGTTTGTTCTGATACATCCAATATTCTCAGATCGCCTAAGAGTCGAAGTCAAGTATAATTTAAATACTCATTATTCCTTCATCCTTTGAGACATCTTTTAAAGACAAAATGGTAATGGAGCTTCAATCTCCAAAATAAATAATACCTCTAGAGAGCGATGATTAACCCTAATCTCGTGTTTTGGAGAGACTTGGAATCAAAACATTTAATCTTCAATTTTTTTTTCTTGCACGTTGTTGGTATCACTAACATTGTGTTTGGTTTCGGATGAGTAAACAAAAGTGAATATCTCCCAAATAATATCCAATAACTTATAAAAAAAATAATAACAGAACTAATTTATATAAAAAACATATTTCAACTCACCCTCAAACAAATATGTAAAGAAATAAAACAAAAACTACGTAACAAAGAGAAAGTTATAAATATATCGTTACTACAATAAAAGTTTATTTAAACAAAACATAATCAACTACATTATAACGTGATATAATAATATTATTATAACTTAGTCAATTATATTATAATTGTGTGGACCTAGAAAATTGTATTTTAAAATTGATATAAGAGTTGAAAAATAGTAAGACTCGATTAATTTAATTTTTAAAAGGGTGTATATAAATAGGAGGTTTTATAAATGAGTTTTATTATTTCAAAACACATAATCTCTCTAGAAATTGGTTAGATTGGTCATCTCATGGTAGGCTTTCATAATTATTTGGGATAAGAAAAACTAGGAAGTACCAAATTGAGTGATTATGCAAGTTAAATTCTGTAAATCTAGAAAACTATTGTCATGACATTGAGTGGTAGTATAGGTGGGGTAAGCACCAACATTAAAACATCAAAATAGTGGCATATTCGTGACACGACACTAAGCGACGATTCTCACTCATGTAGTTGCTTGACTATAGCTAATGAGTGTTTCAAAATGATTGGGAAAAGGAAAATCGGACAATTCAAGGTTGAGAAGTACCATAAAGATGTTAAGTATTGATCAAACAAATGATTTCAAGTTAAACCAAGATGTTGTTAAGGGATGGCTACAGGTTAATGGATTAGAAAATGAAGATGGAATGTCTAAATGGGCTTTGTCCTTGCAACAATTGAAAGGTTTAATTTAAAAGTGGGATAACATTGTTATGGACTTTGTACCCACTGGCCAAAGTCAATAAACTGAGCATGATGTTATGAGGGTGCTTGTGAATAAGGTGACCAAGAGTGTTCACTTCTTGTCATTATACCAGGAGTCATGTGTGATCAAGTTAGTTGGAGGGTACTTCAAGGATGGAATAAGGTAGTGTGAAGTGATAACTAACATGTTTTACATTGAGACCCAAGGCTATCTTTAGATTTTGGTAAAACTTACAAGAGGTAGTGAAAAGTGTATGAAAAATGACTTTAGTGTATCAACCATAAATAGTTAGGCAGAAATAGAGAATGATTCAAGCTATAGATTTGGGGTTGAGAATGTGTCTTTGGAAGTGGAGGTTAGGACAATCTATACTACTGAACACCATTGTTAAGACAAGATCGTTTATAAGATTGATTTGTCTAAACACTCTTATATGTTTTGAGGTCTAACAAACAACATTAAATGAAATGAACATATGATAATGTTATCACTAACATATTAGAATAGCTGGAATATAGGTAATGAATGAAAATACTCTGAAAACCAAGTAACTTAGGCCAAGTCTTAGAAAAACACCAGGCATAAATTGGACACACCACTAAACGATTGCCAAGTTAAGGTGCTAATGATAGTTTTGGTAAACGCAAATGTTATACCGTACCAGACGATAATGAATCAACTCTTAATATAGTTAAGAAGGTAAAAATGTCTAGAAAATGTTTTTGGAAAGCACTTTGAAAGTCTCAATTAGAATTCCAAAAACTTGTGATAGAAGACTTCTTGCCAAACACACTTGCTAAATAGAGCAGAATCTTAAACCGTTTACATAGGCTAGACGATACCATTTGCTAAACGATCCATTTAATCCAACAATGAATCCTTCAATGAATTGCTTGTTATCTTAGTGTGAAACTCAAATGATAAAATCCTACTTGAACAATGAAAAACATAAAAAGCACTTTGTTGTTCTGAACAAACATTAAATGTCATTAAATATTCAACGTTTAAAAACAACAAAAAGTGATAAGAGATAAAACGTATCTGCTACATGCATATCTACTTTACTTTGTGCAAATTTCCTATTAGATGCATCCACCTGCTCCATCCTATACAAATCAGAAGTAGACGTTAGGAACAAAGAAGACATTAACGGAATGTTTTCTCCCTCAAAAGTCGTGCCACATAAATATTATTACCTATTTTTCTCAAAGTACTAAAAATGACAAGTTGACTTTAACAAACGACTACTTCATACGAAAAGACCAAGAAAACTCAAGAATCAAGGCCAAAGTTCTATCTAAAGAATATCTTTTTGAGAAGCCTTTAAATAGAAGATGAGTCGAAGAAAGNTTTGTTGCATTGCATGCTTGGTTATATGTTATAGTTGCTCCTTTTGATCAGTGTGTAATATTTTGTGTGAAATCTGAATTGCTAGGGAAACAAGTGGACTACTGAAACCATGCAACCAGTTCCATTCCAGCCTCTCATCTCAGGCACCTTGATTCAACAAGTAAATTTGATGATGCTACAGTCCTACTTTTCAACAATTCCAATTTTCCTACTCCTGCTTGTGTTTCCTCAAACTAAAGCTGATCTACACTCAGAAAAGCAAGCTCTTCTTGATTTTGCTGCTGCACTTCATCATGGTCCAAGAGTCAATTGGAACTCTAATACCTCAATCTGCACTTCATGGGTGGGAGTTACATGTAGTCATGATGGGTCCCATGTGCTTTCTGTGAGGCTTCCAGGTGTGGGACTGCGCGGTTCTATCCCACCAAACACACTTGGTAAGCTTAATGGCCTCATTAGTCTTAGTCTTAGGTCCAACAGCTTGAGGGGAAACCTTCCAAGTGACCTACTTTCCCTTCCTTCTCTGCCTTTTGTATATCTCCAACACAACAACTTCTCAGGTCATATTCCTGATTCACTGCCACCCCGACTTATCTTTCTTGATCTGTCCTATAACTCTTTCACAGGTCAAATTGTGTGATTGTTCTTTCTCAATATAATCTTTGCAGATCCTCTCTCTTTGAAATTATGTCAATGTGTGAATTGGCAATTTTCTTCTCAACAACAAAGAATTGAATAATAATTCAACAGGAGGGCCTGTACTTTGTGCTTGATATTGGGGAAAATATGCTACGTCCATGTAAAGTTGTCTGGGGGTACATAACATCATATCTGTTTTTTGTTATTATTCTTAAATATGGTTTAATGCAGGCTCTTCATCATCCTTTTACTGTACCATTACATATATATTTGGTATCTTGTTTAGAGACTGTTTACTTTAAGGAAAAAATATCTGTTTTCATTAGATATTTTTACTTCAATTAAAAAATTATGCCTTGGTGGTGGTGGCATTTATGTAGCTTGATTTATGTTGTATGATCAAATTTCTGGTATGGTTGAAGACAGCATGTAACATTTACAAGGAACTGATTCCATTGACATCAATTCTGCGTATTGAACCACAACTTTTATTTGGAAAGAATGTTATGATTTCAGCCCATGGGAATTCATTGGTCCATTTTTTTTAATATATTATCAACTAATTATTATTTTATATTGTAGGTGTATATGAAAAAGAAAGCTTATCAAATGATGGAGACTAAGAAGAAGTACCAAATGATGGAGACAATGAAGAAGTACCAAATGATGAAGATAATGAAGAACTACAAAACTAATGATTATTATTCATAACATGTTTATTTTAATTTTTGCGAAACATTAATTGTATTTTTAATGTTTATAGTTTATATAATAATATTTTGGTTTATATTTAATGTTTACATTTAATTTTGGTTTATATTTAATGTTTACATTTAATTTTGGTTTTATATTATTTAAATTTTGGTTTCATATTATTTAATTTTGGTTTATTTATGATAATCAAATCATTTGAATAATAAAAAAAATATATTTATATTTCCGGCAGTTTTTGTAAAACTTCTGTTAATTCTGACGGTTTTTGTAAAATCCCTGCTAATCCCAGCGATTTTCGCAAAATCTCTGCTAATTCCGACGTAGCTTTTCCCAGTGGTTTTCTACCTCTTTCCTAGGAGTTTTGCAATCTCGGAAATTGTATTTTTTAGGGGTTAAAATCCCGCTAACGTTAAAAATAACCCGTACTAAAATTGTATATTTTTGTAGTGACGGATTCTTCATACATGATTTTCTTAATACAAAAACTTGAGCCACTATCTACTCTTCATCTTCGGTGGACTCCTTTAGTAATAACATCCCATACTTTCTTTGTCAACTGAGGCGGTAACATATTATTTGCTAGGTAGGCCATCTCTCTCTTTCTCATTCGGACACCCAGGCTCTCTCAACTCTGATGCAAATTTGTTAGAAAATGACACTTATTTAGATATTTTTGAATATGCTTTAGTGTGTTTTCATTTCTCATAACCCTTACAATTTATAGGACTAATATTAGATCTTTCATCTATAAACCATAATGCTCCTAATTATTACCGTTAGATACATTATCTTGATTTTTTCTTCATCTTTTATCTTTAGTTAGTTTGTTATTATTTTTTATTTGTATTTTGGGCTTAACTCATATTTCTTCTATTGTAAATAGAGGACCCTATGTATATATTCAACACAAGAGAAACTAATCTCATACATAGTTTTCACTATATTCAACATTGCATTAGAGCTTAAGGTTTTATTGTGGAAAAAAAATTGTTGTCTTTTGTAACATCCAAAAAATATAGTATAACTATATTATAGAATAATTACATATAATAATATGATAGATCAGTTATTTACGAGGAGGTTAAGTATTTAACAGTACAGTTATCCCAAAAACAACTATAAAATTAAACCTTTCAACCAACAACCTAATCTATTACAAAACTAGGTACAAGACTGAACGGTCTATACTATACTGGTGGGTCTTCTCCTTCCAGAGCTTGTTTCACCGAAACCTCATCTTCTTCTACTCACACCCATAGGATGATCCTTGCAAAGGATAAATCGAACGTCAACATAAGCAAAACAGAAAAGTAGGGTAAGTTAGTGTAATTTAATATGCACGTTAACATATCACTCAATAAACAAATAAAACACACAAGCACATGCATAAATCATATAAACAATTAATAACCGACCACTTTACTTTAGACAGTCCGGACTGATATGAATATGTAGCTATGACCGTTCGTGCAATCGTTGTGGTGAAACAGCTGGTCCATCCTAAGCTACCACACAAGGTTAGCCCGTTATCACTCATCTTAGGTCAAGGTAAAACCCCTAGGCTAGGGCCTCCTGCTATTCTCACTACATGCCTCACCATTCTCTACTTGAGAAATGGTGACCATTAGAATGTCAGGATGAATGTCAAGACTGAGCTTCCCATATTCATACCATTACCAATAACTTAGTAACCCATCATTTAGATAATTCCTCCTTGGAATCCTCTTTCATACCATTTGAAAACACAATATTTAATAAATACATCCACACCATTAATCACACCCAGCATGTTTATATAATTAACTTAAAAGAAATTTATAAAGCAATAGTGTAACCCACATACCAAACTAAACATTCTGACGATGTTGGAGACCAAACGATTTCTCACTACCCAAAGAATAGCACCGAACGATACATAATAAGTATGGCTGAAAAGGTGATCGAACACTTATACGGACCGACCACTAAAAGATACCGAGTACAACATAACTGAATCCTAGTAGAAAGTCAATTACTGACACAATACTGAACTCTTAAAACAAAGCATACTCCTTAGACCGGACACTTTGGACTTAGGCAGAATACTCAAATATAACTAATCACTAAATTATCCAAACACTAGAATGATATCTAATACTAGAACTAGACCTATTACTAGAGTAATACCGAGCATTATGACCAGACTGAAAACTATATTTAAACCAAATTCTAAATAATACTGAATACTAGTGTAATAAGGAACACAAATGTAAGACCGAGTGCTAGTCTAAGACCGAACGCTAGTGTACTACGGAACACTAGTGTAAGACCGAACGCTAGTGTACTACGGAACACTAGTGTAAGACTGAATGCTAGTGTACTATGGAACACTAGTGTAAGACTGAATGCTAGTGTACTATGGAACACTAGTGTAAGACTGAATGCTAGTGTACTACGGAACACTAGTGTAAGACTGAATGCTAGTGTAAGACCGGAACGCTAGTGTACTACGGAACACTAGTGTAAGACTGAATGCTAGTGTACTACGGAACACTAATGTAAGACTGAATGCTAGTGTACTACGGAACACTAGTGTAAGACCGAACGCTAGTGTACAATGGAACACTAGTGTAAGACCGAACAATCATTAACTGAAGCTCTAAAGAAACAGAGCTCAGTTACAACCGAACACAAGAAAATACCGAGCGGTTAACACAAAACCCTCAGCAAAACTACGCAATTCTGTAGAATGATTGCAAATTATGATAAAACTTAAGTTTACCTAAAATCTACTCATTCTTCCTACTCTCTGATAGTCTAGTCTTGTGTCCTATAACTTACCCAGATTCTTTACCAACCATACTCATACCAAACCCAGATTACCCAGATTCACCAACCTAATTCCTCCCAATCCACTCGGCCACTTACTCATAATTATGCAGAAACATATCCATCACAATCATAATACTTAATTATCCAAACCATTATCACACAATACATAATCATTCCATTATACATACATGTAGAATCAGCAAACACTATTTTCATACATCATTCAAAAATTAGTTAAATTAACTAGCTTCCCTTACCTTTTTGACCGAACAGAACAACGTTTAACTTTTCCAGAAATTGCTTTCTCACCAGAAAATCCTATGAACACCTATACTTCACCGATTGGTGAGAAAAGACCACCCAACAGACCAGAAATGAAGTTAGAAAGAAGAAAAGAGGATTGAAGTATACATGCAACCAGCAGAACTATCTTGCATGTGACAAAACTTTTCCAGAATTCACAAAAACTTAAGAAACGAAACTTACCCGTTCAAAACACAAACTTGATCGGTGAAAGAAGAAGTCCTTTACATCAAGATCACATAGACACAATCTGATTGTAGATCAGATGAAGTGAGATGAAGAAATTTTAGAGAGAAATTGTAGAGAGAAGGAGAAAAAGGAAACTCAGAACTTTTGGAGAGAAGGAATGCATGCAGAAAGTGGCACAAAATTTTAAAACTTTTGTATACTACCGTCAAAACCAATCGGCCCAATTGCATGCATACACCTTTCCTCCTCTACTTACTCTGATTTTCACAGTCCTTACATCTTTGCCACTATAGTCGTCGTTGTCGGCGGCGACGCCATCTACCGCTGTTGGTGACGCCTTCATTGGAGCTCTTACGCACTCTCAATGCCTTTTCCTTTTCTATCATGCATGGTGGCATGTCTCACAACAATTCAAAGCGTTGAGGTCGATCCCATTTAGGGTTCATCGTGCGTGGTCGCACATTGCGTCTCTTCTCAGGCAACTATTCAGAGCATCAAGATTACTCTTTTTCCTTTTTTAGGTGCCTTGATTGAAGAATTTTGGATTTTTAAGGTTTCTCTCTCCTGTTCATTCATGGCTTCTTTTATTGTTGTCTCTTCTGACTTCCCTTTTGTCACCATTGCGTTTGATCCTTCTATATATGTTTTTTTCTCTCGTGGAAAAGATGGCTTTATTAGTTTATTTATAGCCGTGGTGACTCTTCAACAATGACCTCTTTATCTACTACATGTCAACAATGCATTTCTTAACGATGATTTGCAAGAAGAGATTTATATGGAGCAACCTCCCATATTTGTTGCTCAAGGGAGCCTTTTGGGTTGATATTTCGTCTTTTATGTCGTCTTCACAAATTATTAACAATTTGGTGTCACTCGATTGCAGAAGCAAATATTTTTTTAAGTCTTTACAAGGACCAATAATTGATTATATTTGTAACAAGCTTGGTACATACGATTTATATGCATGAAAGGGAGTGTTAGATATATTATCTTGATCTTTTCTTTATTTTTTTTATCTTTAGTTAGTTTGTTATTATCTCTTATTTGTATTTTGGGCTTAGTCTATATTTCTTCTATTATAAATAGAGAACCCTATGTGTGTATTTAACACAAGGGAGATTATAATTCCATATATAATTTTAACCAATAATTACAAATAATACATACCTTCTTCTCTCAATACAATAAACAATATCACTCTTAATAATTATTTGATAATTTCTAAATTTAACTTTATTCCTCTGAAAAAGATATATTTCCTCTAGTCATAAAACATCAGTTTTAATCTACACTTGAGAATTTTCTGATAGAATTCTTCAATCACACATTTGATTAGCATAAAAAGAAAAAACTATTCTTCATTTGTAGGGATACGGTGAGTCTCTATATGAGGAACTTGAACACTTTGAAGATGGTATAGAACTTGATAATGATACCAACACAATAAAAATCAAACATTGCAAAATTTTCTATGTCTTTTATCTCTAATTTTCTAACCCATAGGACAAAAGAACAAAGGTTAATTAAGAATTTAAAGTGACTATGGTATAATAATTTATGCAATTAGTGTGATTAATTTTCTAACTCTATGTACTGTTTAATATAGTCTTTATAGTTCCGATTATCTGAATATGAATTGCATATTATTGTTTTATGCAAATCTGATTATAGACAAACAATACAAATTGTATTGGACTCTACACACACTTACTGGCAAAAAAGTTTACCGATAATTATCGACACATGTATTTGTTGGTAATTATCTAAAGACTTGTTCGTCGATAATTATCAAAAAATTTCTCACTAGTAGTTATCGACGACAATTATCGACAATAAAGTTACCGACGAATTCATAATTGTCGGTAGAATGTTAATAAATTGTTAGAAAATGTCAATTACTAACGAAAATTGATTGTTTTCAACATATATCACTACTCAAAAGTGAATTTATGAATGAGTGTAAAGTGGCTAATTAAGCCTGAGTCAAACAATGAATTGGATATTTATAGTCGAGCTCTTTCAAATTTTATAAAAAAAGAAGTTCAAAAAGAGAAAGAAACAAAATCAGATGCCTTTAGAATTTTTTGGAGAGATAATACATTTAGTGTGAACTTCACTGTTTATAAAGAGTCTTCAAAATAGATTTTGATATTAATTTTAAAAAATATTTCTTCGTTGTGAACTAATAGGAAGAAATCAAGTTAAATAAAATAATATCATCAAAAGTGATTTAAGAATTGAATAAAATTAACTTGTTTAAATATATGATTTTCGTTTAAATAGATTACATGAGGAAAACAAATATATTTGATTTCATTTTCTGCATTAACTTTCTTTTCGGAATATCCTAATATGATAACTCATAAAATGGGTTGGACTACTTCAATTTTTTCTTTCTTTCTTATCTTTTGAGTGTGCTTAATTTTCTAACTCATAATATGACAAAAAACAGAGATTTTTGAATGCCAACATTTTGTGTGGACGTACAATTCAAACAACTCTTTCATACTTTTTAGTAGAGTTGTCAATTTGACCCATGATCCCGGGACTAGCTCTAACCCATTCTTGAAAAAATCTCCTCTTAAGAAGCCCCTCAAATGGGGGCCAAAAAAAGCTCCAACTCCTAAAGCCTCCTCTCAAGGGGGTTAGGGTTTAGCCCCGATATTGTCTGCTTTGAGCCAAGCCCTCACGGATTTGCTTTTGGTACCACTCCAAAAAGTCTCTTATCAATGGAGGTATCTATGTGTATATAAATCCATATGTGTCTCTTCTTTTAATCGATGTGGGACTTTGTTTGTATCCCAACATTTTCCCTCAAACAAAGGACTATGGTCTCCTTTCTCTCCTACTGCGAAAGTCTTTTTTAGTCTTTTTATCCCCGAGTACACCATGGGCACACCATTGTCAACACTGAGCATCTCTAGGTCTCCACCTCTCACGAGTCATCTGGCGAATCTGCCACAGGCCACCTGCCTGGCTCCACCTGATCTTGGGGGGATGTACTCGTCTAGGCCCGACCACCAGAACTGAACCAATGGCTCTGATACCACTGTTGAGGAGGTTCGATATACACATATCTCCACACTGGTAAGATGTCCAACAATTTCAAATTATTAAATAAAACTAATTAATTATTGTTTAATAGAATATTTAATATTTAAAATAACCACTTTTTTAAATAATTAAAAACAATTGCAAACCACACACTTAATTTTATACAATTAAATAGTATTACAAATCTATTTTACTAAAATATTATAAAAATGCTTTATTTTGTTGTCAATTTTAATACAATTATGTCTTATATTGTAGACACCAATTATTAGAAAATTATATATAATTAGGAATATCAAAATAACCCAAAAGAGAGATAATAACATATTAAATTGATTTAATATTTGCACTACTTTTACAGTTCTTAAAAAGAATCACTGTTTTGTTTTCTCGACTTCTAAAATATCACTCAATCTGTTTTTAACTATTTAAAATTAAAAATAATTCAAAAAATTATTATATAAAATTTTTGGATCATAAATAGTATTAATATTTTATATGTAAATTAAACTTATGATTTATTTTTGTTTTTTTCTCTTTGATAATCTTTTCTCAAAATCACCATAAGATTATTATAAAAATAAAGTTAATTTCTTAAAAATTAAAAAAAAAAAAATTTAAATAGACCTAAAAGTACTAAAGAATGACAAATGTTATAGTGTTTCAATTCTTTAACTAACACATTAAATAATTTATTTTTAACTTTCAATTAGAACACATAACATAAATGTATGTTTATGTTTATGACATTTAAAATGTAAACATTTGGAATCAGTAGTACGACGAGATTGAATCCTATGGGCGGATACAACTGTAGCTTGCACAAGGTTTATGAGTTTTCTCTTTTTACTTATTATTTATGTTATGAGCATGATTTGTTGAGTATAAAATGAAAAAGAAAATCATTTATATTTAATTTCTTTTTCAATAGTTTTTTTAAAAAATAAAGAAGCCTCATTTTTTTTAAATTAAGAGTTTCAATTAAAGAAAATCTTCTCTTAAATTTCAATTAGGATACTTTTAGATAGAAAGTTAATTTCTCACTTATAACTTAAAAAAAACGAAATTAAATATTTAAATTTCAAATTTATAAAATGATTATTTAATTATATATTTAGATAATCTAACTCAATAAATATTGTCATTTTGCTTTTGCTTATTGATTCTAGAACTCTCCTCCTATAAAAGTTTCAATTTATTTTCTATAGTAACTATTTTTGTAACAAATTAGGAGATAATTATGTTTTTTCTTGTATTCAAAATGAATATTTTTTCTAAGAAAAAGGCCCATGGGTTGGCCCTGGCCCATAGGGCTTTTGAAGAAATTTTGGCCCTGTGGGCTTTTTCTACAAGGGGATTTTTGCCCCTGTGGATTTTTCTTGCCCCAACCCACGTGGGTTAGGCCAAACCATGTAAGGGGGGCCAAATTGACGGGTCTATCAATAAGAGTAGCTAGATTTCTCTT
>NW_025903905.1:53814-65850 GCF_018835915.1 Vigna umbellata
TGCACAAGGTTTATGAGTTTTCTCTTTTTACTTATTATTTATGTTATGAGCATGATTTGTTGAGTATAAAATGAAAAAGAAAATCATTTATATTTAATTTCTTTTTCAATAGTTTTTTTAAAAAATAAAGAAGCCTCATTTTTTTTAAATTAAGAGTTTCAATTAAAGAAAATCTTCTCTTAAATTTCAATTAGGATACTTTTAGATAGAAAGTTAATTTCTCACTTATAACTTAAAAAAAACGAAATTAAATATTTAAATTTCAAATTTATAAAATGATCATTTAATTATATACTTAGAGAATCTAACTCAATAAATATTGTCATTTTGCTTTTGCTTATTGATTCTAGAACTCTCCTCCTATAAAAGTTTCAATTTATTTTCTATAGTAACTATTTTTGTAACAAATTAGGAGTTAATTATATTTTTTCTTGTATTCAAAATGAACATTTTTTTCTAAAAAAAAAAGGTCCATGGGTTAGCCCTGGCTCACAGGGCTTTTGAAGATATTTTGGTCCCGTGGGCTTCTTCTACAAGGGGCTTTTTGATCCTGTGGATTTTTCTGGTCCCAACCCACGTGGGTTAGGACTAAACCATGTAAAGGGGCCAAATTGACGGGTGTACTTTTTAGCAACTAAATTGCATTGTTTGTGCTCTTTTAAATTCACATATTTAAAAAGAATATACAAAATATGTTACCCATTTAGACAAAAATAGATAGCGTATGTATTAATGAATTTTGATGTGCTGATCATGTTTTCATAAAAAGACATTTGAGCCCCAATTAAATAAAGGGATCTAAAACAGTAGAGTCTTAACTAATCTTTTGACAAAATTACTATTTTAGGTCTCTTTCTTTTTGATTTAATTACTCAAATAAAATTCTTTTACTCTTAATTTAATGCAAAATATAATTTTTGAGTAGATTCTTTTTTCTTTAATTCCACTAGAAGTTTTTCAATAATAATTTACTGAATTATATTTTAACATTTACATGAGGGATTTATTCTTTCGTTATCTCTACAAACTAACTATTAACTATTGAAATCTTAATCCAATTCGAACCAAATTGTGAAATTAGAGTTCAAATTGTATGAAGTGCAATCATGAAAAATTTTATTATAAATAACATTATATTGAGATAAATATTTGCACTCTTAAAAGAAAAATGGTAAATCCATTAAAAGAAAAAAAAAAGCATTGCAGTGACCAAAATAGAACTCTAATATTCAAATATTCGTGTAAAGAATCGAGACAATCTATCATGTTGTAATTTTTTTAATATCAATTAAAATTTAAATCATATTAAATTTTAATCATATAATAATATTATTTTACTATACATCACTAATAAATAAATTCTTATTTAGATATTATTTTTTAATATTATTATTATTTTTTCTATTATTATTCTTCTTCTTATTATTAGTAAGTGTTATCTACATATTTATAACACTTAAACATAATTATTTAAACAAATTATATATTTAAATATAATAAGAATTATATTAATTTTCTTAATAGAAAATTAATATAATTCTTCTTTTATATACAAAAGTTGTATATAAAAGAAACAAAAAATCTTTACAAGTTAGGGTTTTGTATGAATTTTATATTTATTCTTCTTTGCTACAATACAACTTAGAAAAAAAGCTTCAAATGTGATGGGTTGGCTTAACAATGATATTATAGTCAAACTCTTTCAAACTTTATATTTTAAAAATAATTCTTCGTTCTGCATTAATTAGAAGAAATCAAGTTAAATAAAATAATATCATCAGAAGTGATTTAAGTAGTTAATTGTAAAATTATTTTGATTGAATAAAGTTAACTTCTTTAAATATATGATTCTCGTTTATTTCTTTCATACATTTTGGTATAATATATTATATGAGAAAAATGAATAACCGAATCTTGAAAATAGTTTAGATTTTATGATTTATGGGTGGCGTCATAATTTTGTAAGCCATAAAATGGATAGGACTTTAAAAGTCTTTTGATTTGATTTTCTGCATTTTCTTCTCACCATGTGCTAATTTCATAACTCAAAAAATGGGTTGGACTACTTCCACATGGGATATATAAGGATGCTCGAAGTATATTAGTGATACACAATATAGAACATCAGGTAAGCTGTTTCATTTTATTTTATATTACTAGATAGAGATATTACTAAGCACAATAACATCATGCTTTAATCTCTCTGTTTCTTAAAATGACATTTCAAGCATCACCAATTTTATACTTTCCATCTAGATGCCCTCAGTTTGGCTGCCTCTTATTATTGTTCATTAATTCCAGCATGAAAAGGATCGAGCTGGTTGAGTCTGTTAATTCCAGCGTGTATCCTCAGCAAGGTTGTGGAAACTTACCTTTACCAGATAATTCACCAGGGATGAACAAACATGAAGAGATCCACACTTTCGTCTAATGTCAATGGGGAATCATGTACTGGAATTAACTTCACCATATACTTTCGTCTAATGGGTTTTATTAGATTTGTTTAAGCTACAAGTATCTGTCTTAAGTTTGTTGATTAAATTTAGTTTCCTTAGAAAATATTTAATGGGCATTTGTCTCCTAGGGCTCAAACAATAGTTTTGTGATTTAATTGAAGTCATCGGAAAACCTGAAACAGTATTATGAAAATTTTATATTGCATTATATGATTTTGTTCAATATTTATGCAGATGGAAAGCAAAATAAGTTCGTAAAGTTTAGTGTTTACAACAGTTTATGTAAGGAATGTAGGAGAGAATCAAAGAATAGAAAACCAAAAACTGAATATCTAATCTGAATAATATCTTAACAAAAGCTAATATTTTATTGTCATATGATAAAGCTTAAGTAAGAGCAATTTTTTTAAATAGGAGCAATAGTTAAACAAATATTTAGGAATGGGAAGACAACATGAAAGTTGTGCTATCTGTCTCATAGTGTACATTGTTGGAAAGTCCTACATCACTTTCCTTAATTAGTGTTATCAGGACAGTGTCATCAATATTTATCAATATGTCATCAATATTTATCAACATTTTATCCATATTTAATAAATATTTTATCAATATTTAATTGGTTTTTCACTTTTATGATTAATTTGTTAGGTATTATTTTTCTTACTTTTTAAATAATTTTTTTTTGTTACAAGTATCTTCATTGACATCACAAGTCAATGAAATGAAGGCAATGATGACACTTTTGTTGTAAGATCATCAGGGTTCATTGCCTTCACAGTTTATCATTTTTCAACTATCATCGGTAATAATTGCTAAATTCATTTTAAGATTCTTTTTATTAAATATCTTATCGACTAACTATTATGTTATATTGTAGGTATCTGATCAAACGAGCATGTCAAACAATGATGAATGTAACAAAGAAGAACAAAATTAGACATTGTTTATTTTTTATTAATGTAATGAACATCTCAGTCATATTTTTAATATTTTAAATTAGTATTGAATATCTTTCGTTTTAATATATGAACAATTAATTGTATGAATATTAGTATGTTGAACAATGTAGTTTATTTTATATATATTCAATTTTAGTTCATATTATTTCATTGTCTGTTTGGTTAATAAAAGGGTTAAATATGTTTTTAGTTCCTCAACTATTAAGCGATTTTATTTTTCGTCTATCTTTCAAATTTTGGTACACTTTGATCCTTGTCCTTAAGGAAACTATAATTTTTCGTCCTCCAAAACTAACGTCGTTAGAATTAGGCTGAGTTGGCTAACAGATTGCCACGTCATTTTTTCTTTTTCTAACACTGAGTCAAACCAAACCACATGCCACCCTAATTTGGCAAGCCAACCCACATCTGGGACTCCATGGCCGCTGCTGCAACACTCCGGCAACACCCACCCGTGACACCACCATTGACTTCACTAGTGCAACCACCACGAGGAACCTAGAACCACAAGAAGAGACCCAAAATGCGGATCAAAAATCCAAAATTCATTCGAACTCTAACCTTCTAAATCACATCATTAAGAACACAAGAAATTTTCCAAAAACAAAGCCCAAACTGCGAGAATCAAAAACCCAAAATCCCCAATTCATGACCATCAATTTGCAGAGAAGATCAGATGAATCAACTACAACCTTAAATCACAGAATCAGAACCCCAAAATTCCCATTTCCAACCCTAGCCCCATCACGAGTCCAAAAGTTACGAAAGAACAAAAATCCAATTCGAACCATACCCAAAGTCACGAACCAAACACAATTTCACTTTGCTGTGAAGACATTTGAGCACTTGTCATCGAGAAGAAAGAGTTGTGAACCACAGTCCAGTGCCTCACCGCCACCAAGCCACACAAACCCTCAGCCCGAACTAGCTCCATCATTCGATTCCTACCTCCAGCTCTGGAGTCGTCGCCTCGAGAACCCTCCGATTTTGCTGCACTCTCCAAGGCAGAACAAACACCCGAACCCTAAATCTGCAATCCCTGAACCTGCCATGCTCGGACTCGCTTCGAAGCACGGCATTGCACTCATAGCGTGCAACCACAAGGAGGAGAGTGCTTTGCATGAGAAAGTTGAGGTCCATGATAGAGATCTTCACAGATCTTTTCTTCTGCTGTTACTGAACGATGGAAGGCAGGAAGACTACCGAACGACTGAAGACTACCGAACGCCTGAAGGCAGTGTAGCTACCGAACGACTAAATGGTACTGAACGGTAGAAGCATGAAAGTCGATCGGTTGTAGTGTTTTAGTATCTTATTAAATAGTTTGTTAATTTTGTTTTTATTTTCTCTTTGTATATACTCCTTGCTTCCGCTGTAACTGAATATACTTTTACTTAAATTCATTCATTATTATTCTTTTCTTTGGAGCTCTTTCGCTTCTCTCTTTCTTAAACACTTACATGGTATCAGACCGAACGACCTCTTCCTACCTTCCACCGTTCAGTAACAATAGAAGAAGAGATATGTGAAGATCTCTATCAGTCCAGGAAGCGTCGTTTGGGGAAAATGTTTTGGATTTTGAAGGTAGAGATACGAGAGTATTTGTTCCCTTTTTCAAATTTAACTCGAAATTGTTTCGATGTTTGAACTATGCTTTCCCCTGTCATGATAATCAGAACTAGAAGAATCTGGAAAGAAGAAGAGAGTTTCCTGTAAAACCCCAACCTAAGACCAGAGAACAAGACAAAGGACAACACTTCCCCTACGAGCAGACCAAACGGAAAAGAGGAAGGAGAAAGGGTATCTCCTTTTTCTAACCCACGACCTCCCTGGGAGAGAAACCCATGTGTTCAACATCAGATGCAAGGAAGGAGATGGAGGGAGAGGGAGAGGAGAAGAAGATTGACTTAGTGTCAGAAAAAGAAAAATGACGTGGCAATCAGTTAGCCAACTTAGCCTAATTCTAATGGCGTTAGTTTTGGAGGACGAAAAATTATAGTTTCCTTAAGAAAAAGGATCAAAGTGTACCAAAGTTTGAAAGAGGGACGAAAAATAAAATCGCTTGATAGTTGAGGGACTAAAAACATATTTAACCCTTAATAAAACTAATTTTATCATAATCGCATTTTATCACAATCAAAAACTAAAAAAAAAATTGTTCACGTTTCTGGGGGTTTTCTCAAACCCCTGAAAATAACGGCAATTTTTGAGAAACCCCGCTAGTACTGACGATTTTTAAGAAACCCCCGCTAGTACTGGCGGTTTTTGAGAAACCCTTGCTAGTACAAACAGTTTTTGAGAAACCCCTGCTAGTACCGGCGATTTTTCTAAAACCCCAGAAAATAGACGATTTTTCAGAACACCGTCGATAATTACTTAGCGATGTAGCTTTTCCCAATGGTTTTCCTAACCGGGTGGGTAATGTACTTTCCGGGGGTTAAAACCGTCGGAAAAGTGAAAAATAACCCCCGGAAAAATTATAATTTTTTGTTGTGTAGCACCTACTTCTCAACCTAGGAAACCTTGTCAGGTTTTAATAACTTTTCATTATAAAAATGAATTATAAAATATTAAAACATTTATTTTGTTTTGTTTAACGCATATTTTTATTAGTGAAAATATGAAAAATTTCTCTTTCTTTACATGATAACCACTTTGAAGGAAATATGACTTCTCTACTTTCACTTGATCTATCAAACAATCAACTTGAAGGTCTAATTCCAACCTCTTTTGGTTATCTATGCAATTTAAGGGTAATGCATTTCTCAAGTCTCAAAGTCAACCAGCATATTAATGAAATTTTAGATATTCTTACTACTTGTATTTCCCATGGACTGACAACACTTCGAGTTCAAAGTTCTCAACTTTCAGGCAATCTTCTAGTATCACTTGGAAAACTTTCATCATCGAGATATCTTATTTTGTCTAAGAATCAGCTTAGAAATCCATTTGAAAGTCTTAGAGGACTCTCTAAATTGTCATATCTTGATATTGATTATAATAATTTTGAAGGAGTTGTCATGGAAAATCATTTCAAAAATATTACGAGCTTGAGTGAAGTTTATGCGGCAGGAAACAATTTGACTTTAAAAGTGGTCCCAATTGGCATCCTACTTTTCAACTTACTTCTTTTGATATGAGTTCTTGGCAATTAGGTCCCAACTTTCCTTCATGGATTCAATCACAATACAAACTTTATTATTTAGACATGTCTAACACGGGGATTTTTTATTCTATTCCTCATTGGTTTTGGAAAATATTTTCACAAGCTGATTTTCTAAATCTCTCTCATAATCATATCCATGGTGAGCTTGGGACTACATTAAAGAATCCAATATCTATCCCAATTGTTGATCTAAGTGCAAATAACTTTTGTAGCGAACTTCCCTCAATTTCAAATCGTGTGGGTGTGTTGGACCTTTCAAGCAATTCATTCTCTAAATTCATGGATGATTTTTTATGCAAAAATCAAGAGAAGCCAATGATTTTAGAAATTCTCAATCTTGCATCGAATAACTTATCAGGGGAAATACCTGATTATTGGGGAATTTGGCCATATCTATCGGATGTAAATTTACAAAGCAATAATTTTGTTGGGGAAATTCCCCGATCCATTGGTTCATTGAGTTTTCTAAGCATGATAGACTTCTCTAATAATCATTTGAATGGAAAAATTCCAACAGGAACTCAGTTACAAACCTTTGATGACCATTTAGTTTTGGAGGTAGCATTTTCACTTTATCTCGAATTTCTAAATTTAGTCCGTTTTATTTTAACATTTTACATATAAACAGGACGAAATTGAGATTAAGGTCTAATGTCATCCATCGGAACTCTTTGAATATGCAAAATTCTATTCTCTGCATATCTGATATCATTTTTTTAAAACATTTGTTATATCATTGAGCTAACTTTTCGCATATTCCTTCTTTGCTGAGATGTTTGCTGAGTATTGAAGTTTTAGCTGCTTGTTCCAATGATATCTGTAGATGATATTCAATAAATAGTGAAATGTCTTTGTTATCCTATTGTGATGGTTTTGGATCTTATATGACCACTTGTGAATGCTTTACACTTTATAGTAATAGTTCCCTTAGCAGAAAGTTTGTTCATTAGACCTTTAGAAATGTAGGCAGAGGTAATACATTTAGTGTAAACTCGACTGTTTATAAAGAATATTTAAAATAGATTTTAATATTATTAAAAAATATAATTCTTCGTTATCAATCAATTAGAAGAAATCAAGCTAAATAAAATAATATCATCAAAAGTGATTTAAGAAGTTAGTTGTCAAAACCCTTAAAACTCCATGTCAGTGGAAGACATGTGTAGGTGCAAGGGTTTCTGAAATTCAAAAAGTGAAAGACAGGTGTGAGCTGCAGAGTGGACGATCGGTTTTGACGGTAATTTATAAGTCAAGTTTTCAAATTTCGTGCCACTTTTATGCATGCACTCATCTTCTTCAACCTTCTGAGTTCTTCATTTTCTCCTCCTTCTCTCTACAAATCTCATTCTTCTCTCTAAGAATTCTCATCCTTTTCTTCTTCTGATCGTCATTCAGGCAGCACCTAAATAATCTTGGTGCCATGCTCTCTCTTTTAAACTGATCAAGTGGTTGTTTGGAAGTGGTAAGTTAAACCCCTTCGTCCTTTTAGGATTTATGTATTATTTTGTTACATGCAAGCACTGTTCAACTTGCATGTATTCATCAAACTCTCCTCTGAATCTAGTTCTGTCTTTGATTTTATGATGGGTTCCTCTTCACCGATCAGAAGTTTGTAGGAGGATATAAAGGTTCTGGCAGTGTAGGAAATATTGTAGAAGCATAACAGTTTCTGGGTTTCGAGGTAAGGGAAGCTTAATTAATTTAATTATGATTCTTTGTTTTGAATCTTGGCTTGGGTGTTTGATGTTTTGTATATATATTTGGTTGAGATGAATTATAAATATTGTTGTATGCTTGTCTGTATGGTGAATGATTGATAAAGGGTGTGAATTGGGTTGATATAGGGTTTGATCTTCAAACTGCAACATTCTGTGTAATTTCTGTGTAATTTCTGTGTTTGAAACTGAGAGTCATTATTGACCGTTCGGGTTTTCATTTGGGTATTCGGTCTAAATTGGATTCTTCTTCTGTAGAGAATTTCAGTTAATGACCGATTGGTATTTCTCTTAGTACACTAGTAAATAAGCGTTCGGTCTAAGTATAGCTTCCTCTTTGTAATTAGCTTAGTTAAGGTATTCTATAATATTTAAAGTCGCAGATATTATAATTATCCTTTATTGAAAATAAGTGTTATGTAATTGTATTAGATATATGTACTCCTTCATTTTGTTATAAGCTTAGTAGTGCTCGGTTTTGAACCAAGCGCTCGGTCTCAATAGTGCTCGGTTTCGAACTAAGCGCTCGGTCTTATAATATTTTTCGTAATGTATCTGCATTAGGTATTAAAAGTGTTCGGCCAAGCTCCATTGTGTTCAGTCCTAGTTTGTAGTGTTCGGTTTAAGCTCTTAGGTCTCTGATAAAAAGTTTCATCATTTTCGGTTAGGTTTAATTATATGTATTCTATAGTATTCCATACATTCTTTGAGTTCTGTCTAATAAAGACTTTTCGGTCAAAATTGTTGTGTATCTAGTAAACGTTCCGTATTATCATAAGTGTTAGGCTTCTGATGAATCTTATCTCATATGGACTGTTCGGTCTTGTTCTGTGGATAAGTGAAAGACCGCTCGGTCTTACACCAAGTGTTCGGTTATGTTAGTATAAAAAGTATTCTCTTGTTCATTCCTACTTTTAAGACTGAGGTTATCTATTTCAGTTATGTTCTAAGATGGGATCTGGTTTTTATTGGTTCGGTTTGACTGTATTGATGATGAAATATGATGGTATTTAAAATGTAATACGAATGGAATAGTATGGAAATGAAAGAGTATTCCAGGGAGGAATATCTCAGGATTGGTTATTGGAATGGTAGAGTATGAATGTGGTTATGCTTAGTTGGCGTTTATCTTGATATTTTGTGATTACTCATTCTCAAGTAGAGAGGAGTAAGTCATGTGTGAGAATGACAGGAGGTCCTAGTCCATAAGGTGAACTTGGGCGGAACGGACTAACCTCGGGTGGAACCTGTTGAGGGCATCCCAATTATTACATCACCTGGGTGCAAAAACGTCGTAGCTACACATAATTCATACAGTCCGGATAGTCAGAGTAAAGTGGTCAGTCATTGCATGCATTGCTGTATGATTATAGTTGGAAATGTATGATTGGTTGTTGCATGATTGACCTATTGATTTATCTTAGAATTGTGTGAATTATATGTTTTACTGAATTAATTAAATTACATAAGCTTACCCTACTTTCCTGTCTTGTCTTGTTGTCCGTCTGGTTATTCTTCCTGTTGCAATGATCATCCTGTGGATGTGAGCAGAATGGGACAATTGTTTGTTGGAAGAAGCTTTGGAAGAAGTGGAAGTAAAAGCTAAACCATAGGACCGTTTGGTTGTTAGAATTGGTTCCATTTTGTATAACCGATCGGTGTAAGCTTAGTCTTAGAATCGTTCGGTCTAGACTTTTGTTTTGTAAAGTTTAAATTCTGGAGTATTGTTGTAAGGTCGTTCGGTCATAAACGTACCTCTTCTCTTTCAGAACTGAACTGTAATATTTTTAATTGTGAGTATTCTATGATATGGTTTTATACTGTATTTTTGGGATGTTACATTAGTTAATTGAAAAATTATTTTGATTGAATAAAATTAACCTGTTTAAATATATGATTCTCGTTTATTTCTTTCGTACATTCTCATATAATAGATTACATGAGGAAAATAAATATATTTGGTTTCATTTTCTACATTTTCTTCTTCTCAGAATATCCTAATTTGATAACTCATAAAGTGGGTTGGACTACTTCCATTATTTTTTCTTTCTTATCTTTTTGGTGTGCTTAATTTTCTAACTTATAATATGGACGAGGAATAAGAAATCCATGTAAATAAAAAACACATTTAAAGTGTAGAAAAGAGTTAATAATGTTCGGATAAACTTAAATTTTAGGGTTTTATTAATAATTTTGTTTAAATCTTATTAGTTTTTGGGTCTAGTAATATTTAGTTTGATTTGATAGAGATAAAATAGGGATACGTAGTTATGATTTTTAGTTTATTTAGGTACAATATTATTTTATGATAGATTAAGCATATTTTATGTTTAAGATAGTTGATATTTTATTTTCAGAATTTAATTTTATTTCCATAATATTGTAAGTATCACGACTATTTAAAGCCCTTCAATTATCAATGAATAGCAGACTCAATTTTAGGAAAATATCAGAGTGTGTGTAATGTAAGATTTTCTTAACAGTGGTATCAGAGCTTTATGCTCTGAGTACCAAGATAGAGAAAAAGAGAGATAGGAGAGAGTCAAACACCGTGAGAGAAAAAAGTGAGTGTTTGATATCTTTTGGGAGAGAGATGGCAAAGGTAGTCAATGGTAGAGTTGTCAAAACGGGTAACCTGGCTCGACCCAGTCGAGCTCACCACGGGTTGGTCACTTAGTGAGCCAAACCAACCCGGCTCACTTATTAGCAAGCTGAAAAAATTTGAACCCGGCCCGACCCACCACGGGTTGGTGGGTTAAACGGGTTGGCTCACTTGCTCATTTAATTATAAGTTTTTTTTAAAATAAAAAAAATACAATTTTTTTTTAATTTAAATCTAATTAAGCGTCACACTAAAATGATGTTAAACTCCAAAGACAATTCAAAATAAAATAAAAAAAGTATCATACAATCCAAGCATAATCCAAAAACATGTACAAAGGGCGAATAAATAAGTTTTTAATATTGATCGTTTTTGTATCACTTGTCCATTTATAATATTAGAGTATTGAATAGATAAATCTATAATATTTTTCTCTCTTAAAACATCTTCTTCTTTATCACCATCTACAATATCATAAAAAAATGCTAATTAATAATATTGAAACACAAATTAATAAATAATTAAATTAAATTAGGTGGGTTGGTGAGCTAACCCGGCTCACCACAGGTTCAACCCGATGAGCCGGGTTGAAAACTAGCCTGCATAAAATAATTACATTTTTTTCAAACCCAATCCAGCTCAAACCTGTGGTGAGCCGGGTGGGTTTGCGGGTTACAACCCATTTTGACAACACTAGTCAATGGGATGAGTGTGCCACGATTGTCAAAAAATACCAATTACGACAATTGGTCTTTGCAGATGAAGATTCTTCTTGGATCCTAAGATGTATGGGACATAGTGAAGGACGTGTACAATGAACCCGCTAATGATGAGCATCAGAAGTGAACCAGATTGCTGCATTGAAAAATACACGAGTGAAAGACAAATCGGCTTTGTACTTTCTGTATAATATAGTGGATGAATCTTGATACGAGAAAATAGCTAATGCAAAGTCAACAAAAGAAGCATGGAAAATTTTGAAGGTGGCATACAAAGGAGATACCTGCGTGAAGCAGGTATGAGTACAAGCTCTTAGAAGAGAGTTTGAACATATGGAGATGGATGAAAATGAAGGAGTTGCCGAGTTTATAGCTCGAGTGCAGAAGATGGCCAACCAGCTCGGAATGAACGAAGAAGA
>NW_025903907.1:0-34295 GCF_018835915.1 Vigna umbellata
GTGGTTTAACTCACCCACAAGAACATTATCCAACTCAAACCTAACGGTCTTTCCCAAATCAACACACTACTTCTACCTACTAGATTCCTACGTCATACCTAACTTAACCATAGACTCCAATCTCCCTAATCTCCTCCTTTTGCAAAGTTTTTCTAATATTCAAAATCTCATCACCTAAAACAACCCAAAATAATCACCCTTAGCTTCACACCTGATTTCTGCAACCTAACATCATAGTAATAATTATGACACATATCACCTATCACTCAAACCTTCAATTTACAAACTTTCCAACTTGTACTCCAATCTCAATTACTAACCCTTGGTTCTAGACAATTTTTTTTTAATTAACTTCCAACCAGAACAAATATCAACTAGAAATTTTTTACTTTTTCAAATAACCTCAATCTCACATATTTGTCCCTTGAAATCTCTATTTTCAACCACAACACGTATGTCTTAGACCATTTATACTTCAAGATAACATCCATTTAATTATCAAATAATCATATACTATCAACCATCACAACAACAACCGTTTCCATAATCCCACATGTAATTAGTGACACAATATTCAAAATCATCATCTACACCTAATTAAAGTTTGAAAATTTTCTTTGTTTTTCACATGTATAATTACATCATTATCTACTAAACGTATGACAAATACTAAATGTACATACCTAAGAAATGCCATTTTATTAAAACATTGTCTAAAACAAAACCATAGTATATAAAAATTCTACCACAACACAATTTTATTTTAATACTCATTTGCACGCATTCGACTGAAAAGTCTCATCACCACTCAATAAACCTGATCATTTCTCTACTTATTTTATGCATAAATTTCTATCATCTCAAATTGAAATCTACTCACGAAAAAATGAAAATCATAAACCTCAGAACGCCCTTCTTACTTGTCACTTTTAGCCCCATCAACCTCATTAAACATACCTCACTAGTCTCAAAATAATCCATTAATTTTTAAAAGAGCTCATCACTCATAAACTATTAATCACAAGATTCGAGAAAACTTTTCATACCCACTATATAACCAAGGAAGTGAGTCCTTTATAGATCCTTTTAAGACTTCCATGAGTGCAAAAGTGCAAGAATCATTCTTTTTTTCCGTAACAACTGTCCATATATTTTCTCAACTCAGTTCCTCCTAGAAATCATAAATAACCCCGCCAAAAGCCACTTATTTCGAGCCAAAATTATACATTGTGCTCCACCTTACCCTCTACTTCTATTCTCCGTAAAATTTATAATTACTCTAATGATTACACGAAGTCTAAAACACTATTACTAAACAATTCATCCTTATGTTTTCTTTTCCATACCCACTTAACAAGAACTTGTCCAAAAATAATATGTATATTGAGTATGCTTTATAACATCCATAGAAACCTTTCCATACTTAAGATCATTGCATCATTTCCTTCTTCGTCCTTGATGAACTTATTTGATTCTCGGTAATATTGCCTTCACCCTTAACTACACTTAATGTTCACCCATCACTACCATTCTTGAAGACGATAAACTTCTAAAAACATATTGGAACATGACAAACCATTCTTCTATCTAGCCCTAGACCTACATGTCTATCCTTCACGTTCATTGGTCTATATCCCTAAAATACTTAATCCATCCTTTATTTACCCATACTAAATGTTGATACCACTATTTTCGTTCCCTGATAAACCTTCTAAAAGACTAACAAACTAGAATAATCAAGCTTCGTTCCAATTTATACTTCCAAATTACTTCAATCTTCATCTAATTATTTTCCTAGCCAACATTACTAGCCTAACTTAAAACATTCTTCAAGAATTTAACTTATAAACTCTAAATCTTAGGAATATAAACCCCTTATCCCAAATACCTTCCCACTCCTATCCTAATAATGAAATCCACAAACTTTACTGTTGTCTGTATGCAGTACCTAACAACTGCGTATATCTATAAGACTCACCGATCACTCAATACAATATTCTAAATCGGAAACACTTATTTTAATCTCATAAGGCCGAATTTAAACTAACTAACTTCCACTATCATACCGTATCATTACGACAACAACCTACTCATTTAAATAAACCACTTATGCACATAAGTTAAATCCATCCTATGACCATTAAAATATAGTTTTGGTTAGAACTAATTAATCCGCTAATACTTGCAATAACACTCCATAGATATAAAGAATTTAATGGGTCCTCAAAACATGTCATAGCACAAACTTGTGCAATATGCCCTTCCCCCACTCCTATTCAATAGTTTCATTGCCAAGTATTAAAAATCGTGTCCCTTCCCAGCACTCTATCAAGAAAAAAAAAAAAAAAAAAGGCCTTCTCCACGCACGTACACTTCCGATCATTTACATGTTACTTTTCCCAACCACTCAACTAGAGAGTTATCAGGTAATTCCCCCACTCGAAAGCTTCAGAGGCCAACTCTCCCACCTCTCATCTAGTGGTTTATATCAAGGCCATCAATCCACAAATTTAATGGCTAAAGAAGTCATAGTGTAAGTACCTTGTTTTTTTCTTAAAAAGATGGGGACGCATTAAATGCTGGGAGACCTAGCTCCATAGGGAGGGTTTGGATTTGTTTGATGTGGACAATAGGGTAAGTCAAACGTCCATTTTTTCTTCCTCTTTTGTCTGGCACCATTCAACAAGTGCAACAAACACGCATGGGATATCAGGGGGTGTTTGGTTCGCAATGAGAGAAACTCTGGCTGCAAATTGGTGAGGGAAGTAATTCCCAGTTGTTGGCGGAGGAAAGAAACCTGGTGCTTGCAAGTCTTGAGAAGTTATATTTCACAGATTTTACAAAGGAAGTCTTCAAGAGTAAGGGGAGCTAGATCTTTTGTTTGATTGATGATATATGTTGTGTTTGATGCAAATCTGGGAAGGAAGGGATGAAAAATTGGGATTTCGGGGTTTCTGGTTTTCTGGGTTTCTGGGTTCGCAATCCTGCAGATTTTGGGGCAGACACGCGCGTCGTCCAATTGGCTTCAATGGGGACTTTCGTCACCAAATGGCTCGCCAATTAGGTGTCACCCAAATAACCAGGCGTTCGTTCTGTTTTAACGAGTCGTTCGTTCGTGTTTACAGTTGATATATTAGACGTTTTTTTTTTTTTGTCGTCCCAACTGATACAGGAATTAGAAATTTTAGGAGTTCGTCCCCAAATTGATATTTACGTGATCTTGAAGTCTCGGTATTTGGTATTAGTGATTTGCAGTCTTTCGTCTTTGATGGGGATCTTAGGTTTCAAATTTAAAGGTTCGTTTTAAGTAGATTAATGAGCGTTCTGTCTTGTTTCTGTATTAGCAATTCTGAGCGTTCGGTTTTCAATGAGGTATTCTCGGCTTGTGAGCGTTCGGCCGTTAGTTGGTATTCTTAGATTTGGATTTTGAGCGTTCGGTCATAGTTTAATTCTCATAATGAGCGTTCGGTTTTGGTTTAAATCTGATTGTGAGCGTTCGTCTTATTTAATATTATAAGTTGGAATTTTAGTCGTTCGGCCTTGGTATGATTATGATGTGAGCGTTCGGCTTTCTGTATGATTATTAACTTCGGCATTGTTAGTATTCTTAGGTTAATTCTTGAACGTTCGGCCAGGTTGGATGTGATCGTTCGGTATTGGAGTCATTATAAATTAATAAAAAGCGTTTCGGATCATATTCCTTGATGGATTAAGCACGTCAACGGTCCGAAGTGTATTTAATAGTTCGTTCTAGATATTCATGTAGAGAGGATTGAACATGTGGTTAGGTAGCCGTGAGTCCTAGTCTTGGATGCGTCCATATGATCCAAGGTTAGTAATACGTATTAAAAACCACCCCGTGATTGTGGCCGGCGGGAGTGTCCCAATGTTACCACAACAACATCAGGCCGGTATGCCTAAAGTTCCATCAGGCGGTAGTGCCTAAAGTTCCACCAGGCGGTAGTGCCTAAAGATCCATCAGGCGGTAGTGCCTAAAGTTTCACAAGGCGGTAGTGCCAGGGCGGGAGTGCCCAAGTTTCATAAAGCCACCACGAGTGCAAGACCCCCATAGCTCTGTAATCATTCTGTCCCGTACGAGCCGTCTAAAAAGGCAACAATCGTGCGTATAAATACAATTTTGTGATGTCAGTTTACCATGTGTGAATGAATGTTTACATGTCATGGAGTGTGTGAAATATGGATCAATGAGTATGCTTTACTTGTTCTTTTATTGATCTATGAATGATTACATGAATTAACTGTGATTTATGTATAACATGGTTTTTATATCTAGCTCACCCTTCATTGTTTGTTGTTGTGTGCTGTTTGGTATGTTTTCTTTGGCGATGATCATCCACTTGGATGGTAGCGATGACGGAGAGGATACTTTTGGAAGCAGCCCTTGATGGAGACGGAGTGCTGGAGCTTAGATTAGCTAGTTTCTCTTTGTGTCCTATGTTTGGAATAAACTCGTGTTATTCTAAGTTTAAATTCTCTCTGTTTTTCAGGAGACATCCAGTTATAAACCCTTTTGTCAATATTCCGACTATGCTGAGGATGACTGTAATCCTTATTACTCTGACTGCTTTCCTATATTATGCATGATGAGTCCTTTATATATATGAATGTGTATATAATTTGGGACTACATTTATGGTATCAGAGCAGTTTCTGTCATTAAGGACATGTAAGGGTAATGTTGCCCTGCTTGTGCTGTGTACTCTTACCTTGTTGTTAGATGATTGTCCTTTTTCCTTCCTTGGGTTGTACTATGGTGTTTTCTCTGTATAACATAATGATGGCACCTAGACCCCACCTCCTCCTCCTTCTCACCTTAGCCTTTCGAGAACACAACCGTAGATTGGAGGCTGTACTTGAAGACTATGCAACTTCAAATGCTGCTTTTGTGGCACAAAACACCATCGCTCTTCAAACCTAGAAGCTGCAAGAGTGTCAGCTGAAGACACTCAGAAGTTCCTCAGGGAAATGATGGTTAATGGAAGACCTACTCCCGATGTTTCTATCATTCCAGTTCAGGAGTGGAGTTTGGAGAGTTTTCTCCAACATCGTCCCTACAGGTTTACTGGCAAATGCAGTCCAGATGAGGCCGATCATTGGTTCCAAGATATGGAGCGAATCTATGAAGCCAAAGGGTGTCCGGATGAGAAGAAGCTAGCCTACACCCAGTACTTGTTGACAGGAGAAGCTGGACATTGGTGGAACAGTGTGAAGATGATCTTGGAGAGGAACGAGACTCCTATCACTTGGGAGTTGTTCAGAACTAAATTCTACACTGAATACTTCCCAAATAGTGTCAGGTTTGCTAAGGAAGTAGAGTTTCTTGAGTTGACTCAGGGCAACAGATCGGTATCGGAGTATGCAGATCGTTTTAAACACTGCTTCGCTTCAACATCCCATGTCATAGATGAAGAATGGCAGTGTCGCAAGTTTGAGAATGGCTTGAGGAAGGATATATTACTAGTAAAGGATTGTGCATTAGAGAATTCTCCGCTTTGGTAGAGATGGCCCGTGATATGGAAAAGACTAAGGGAGAACCAGAGGGACCTCAGAGACAACAGAACCAGCCACTTAGGGTTGGTGGACCTGTGATATCCCGGGGAGGATCCAGTTCTAGAAAGACCCCTTTCTCTACCCTCTTACTCCGGGTTCAGGGGTTCTTCCTCTCAGTCATCGGGGCAATCCAGTTTTGCCAGTTCCGTTAGGTGCTTCAAGTGTGGTGGACCACACCTCCAGATGTCTTGCCCTCAGTTAGAAGGGTATAAGAGGTGTAATATCTGCAGACAAGAGGGACACTATGCTAGAGACTGTCCTACTACTAGGAGGGCAGGACCACAGCCACGCCAGGCTGGCAGATCTATTCAGAGGGGTGGGCACAGACCTCAGGCAACCGGGAGAGTCTATATGCGTTGACCTAGGACTGAAGCAACCAGTGCAGGTAATTTAAAATTGTCACAGTTTGTTTGTTATTTGGAGCTTCGTGTATGACGTTGTTGATTCGGGGCGACACTTCTTTTGTGTCTAAGGCTGTGTGGAGAGGGCTTGGTTTAGTTTCAGAGAGCGTCCGTGTGATCTTGTGGTGTCCTACACCATCAGCTGGTTCGTCAAGACATCTAATGTGTGCTCTAGATGTCCTATTGAGTATAAGGCGTAGGTTTCCTAAGTAACCTTATTTTTTACCTCTTCTGGTCAGGAGCTAGAGTAATTTCTGGGAAATGGATTGGTTAGCAAAGCCAATCGTATTCTTTTAATTGGCGTGGTAAGAGGTTAATATTTCCCAAAGAAGATGATACTGTCATTATCGCTCGGTGTATTGAGGCAGGATACTTCGCATGGTCAGCTGCTTCCTAATCAGTTTCTATGGACGGGACTACTAATTTAACTCTTTAATCTCTTTGGAAACAAGGGTAGCCCTTCTGGTTGTGAATGAATTCATGGATGTTTCTCCCTGAAGAAGTTCTGGTTTACCCCTCTCCGCGAGAAGTGGAGTTCTCTATTGAGTCTGGTCTCAGGACAGGACCAGTGTCTATAGCCCCTTATCGATGGCTCCAGCTGAGCTAGCTGAGTTGAAGAAGCAGATTGAAGAACTGTTAGAGAAACAAGTTTTAATCCGACCGAGGTGCTTCACCGTGGGGTGCGCCCGTGTTGGCTAGTAAAGAAGAAGCTGGTAGTGTTCAAGGTTTGCGTTGCTATCGACAGCGACTCGTTACGATCAAGAACAAGTTCCAGTGCCGAGGATCGTGATCTGCTGATCAATTGCACGAGCTACGGTATTCTCCAAGATTGATTTGAGTCGGTTACCATCAAATTTTTTAGTGAAAGCCGATGATGTGGCAGAAGACGGCATTCAGGTTCGCATGGGGTCCAGGTAGGCCACTATGAGTTGTAGTTATGCCTTTTGGTGGGACTATGCTCCACCAGCCATATTCATGACTATATGAATGCGAATTTTAGCCATTCGTGGACAAGTGTGGGGGTGGTGTTTCAGATGAATACTTGTCTATTCTAAAACTCGGAGAACATGAAGATCAGCCTTAGGGCCAGTGCTGGAAGTGCTGATAGAAAGAAGATTGTATCCAAATTGTCCAAGTTTGAGTTGGATTGAAGAGGTTCCTTTTCTTGGACATGTGATTTCAGCTGAGCGAATTGTTTTTGATCCCGCTAAGTGCAAGCAGTACTTTCAGTGGGAGAGACCGAAGAAAAAGGAACTACAGAACTAAGGAAGCGAAAGAAGAGAATTAAATACTGTTACAGAAGTCAGGAGCTTTGGTGGTTTAGCAGGCTACTATCATTCCCTCGGCCTGTTTTATTAAGAATTTCTCCCGGATTGTGGCGCCGTTGACACAACTCACTAGGAAGGATCAACCTTTTGTTTGGACAGATCGTTGCGAGACTAGCTTCCTAGAGCTAAAGAACAGATTGACTAGTGCACCAGTTTTGGTTATCCCTGACACGGGTAAACCTTTTGAGGTTTTTTGTGATGCTCCTCTCATCCATGGATTAGGGTGTGTTCTAATGCATGAGACGAAGGTAGTGGCTATGCATCAAGACACTCAAGGTTTCATGAGAAGAATTATCCCCTAAATCCCACTCATGACTTAGAGTTGGCAGCTGTGGTGTTTGGCCTTGAAGATTGGAGACACTACCTGTATGGTGCGCAATTCAGGTGGTTTTAGTGATCATAAGAGCCTGAAATACCTCTTTGATCAAAGGAACTTAATATAGTCAGACGTCGATGGATGAGTTTCTTAAAGATTTTGACTTTGATCTCTTTATCACCCTGGGAGGCTAATGTGGTGGCAGATGCATTGAGCAGGAAGTCGTGCATATTTCAGCCTTATTGTCAGAGAGTTTTAGAGTTGGTAGAAAGCTTCATAGATTTGAGGTTGCAGGTAGATTTTGAAGCTGACAGCATCAGATCAGTAATTTGGTGGTGTCAATGACTGTTGACATATTAAGGAAGAGCATCGAAGGATGTTTGAGCTTCAAACTCCGCTAGTTTGATTGAACTGATCAAGGAAAAGATTTTGGTCCGTGGGTTGATGGTATCTTAAGGTTCAAAGGTAGGGTCCTGTATCCCTAATTCATGAAATGAAAAGGTTTACTCCTTGATGAGGGTCATAAAATCCGTTTTAACATGCATCCTGCATGACTAAAATGTATCAACGAACCTCAAGGAGTCTTTTTGGTGGTCCGGTATGAAGAGAGATGTAGCTCATTTGTTGCGTCATGTTTAAACTTGTCAGAAGGCTACGACGACACTCAAGACCGGGGGACGGTTTGTTGCGACATTCGAAATTCCAAAGGGAATGGGATGCATTGCGAGGACTTGGTACCCCTTTGCCATACGCACTGTCCGAAGACATGATGCAATATGGGTAATAGTGGACCGATTGACCAAGAGTGCTCACTTCTTAGCAATTGATTTGAGAATGTCTATGGCGAGGTTGGCGCAATTGTATATTAAGGAGATAGTAAGGTTACATGGGGTGCCTTCAAGTATCGTATCAGACAGAGACCCAAGGTTCACATCCAGGTTTTGGCAAACCCTTCAGGTGAGATGGGAAGCAACTTCATATGAGCTCGCTTATCATCCCCAACGGATTGGCAGTCTGAACGGACGATCCAATCGCTTGAAGATTTGTTGAGGACTTGCATTTTGGATCACCTAGGGGTATGGGATGAGATATTGCCGCTAGTTGAGTTCACTTACAACAACAGCTATCAGGCAAGTATCGGCATGGCACCGTTTGAAGCGTTATATGGCAGCCGCTACAGAAACACCTCTTTGTGGTTCAGATGGATAAGGCAGTTTTGAACGGGACCAGAGCTAGTTCGCATTATTGTAAAGTCCTCCTCCCCTACTCCATTGAAGCTTATACAGGCACAAGGATGCCAGCATCACAAACAGGCAGAAGTCCTATGCTTATCAGAGGCGCAGACCGTTAGAGTTTTGTAGCTGGGGACCATGTGGTTTCTCCGAGGCTCCAACTATACCGGTGTAGGAGAGCAATCCGGCTAGGAAGTGGTCTTTCTCCTAAATATTCTTGGCCCTATCAATCCTACGACGTTAGGGCCGTAGCTTATGAACAGCCATGCCACCTCAGTTAGGTCGAACTTACATCCGGTTTTCCATGTATCCCACTGAGAAAATATGTGTCTGATTCTTCTCATATACTTGAAGTTGAAAATGTGCAAGTCAGAGAGGATTTATCGGTGGAAGTGCAACCCGTAAGGATGGAAGAGAGCCAAAACAAACAACTTAGAGGGAGAACTGTCAAACTCGTCAAGGTCATCTGGGATGGTAAAATAGGCGACTCCACCTGGGAATTAGAGGATGAGATGAGAGAAATTTGATCCCACTTTGTTTCGATACACCAAATTTTCCGAGACGAAAATTTTTTGTTGTTGGGGAGAATGTAGGACCTTGTTTTTCTTAAAAGAGATGGGGAAGCATTTAATGCTGGGAGACACACTGCCATAGGGAGGGGTGGATTTTGTTTTTAAAAATGTGAAAATAAAGGGAGTCAACGTCCAGTTTTTCTTCCTCTTTGCTGGCAACCATTCAACAAGTACAAACACGCATGGGATATAAAGGGGGTGTTGGCGTTCTGCCATGAGAGAAAACTCTGGCTGCAAATTGGTGAGGGGAAGGGAAGTTCAAAGTTGCTGGAGGAGGAAAGAACCCTTGGTGCTGCACGTCTTGGAGAAGTTATGAATTCAAAGATTTTTACAAAGGAAGTCTTCAAGAGTAAGGGGGCTAGATCTTTTGTTTGATTGATGATAGATTTGTGTTTGATGCAAATCTGGGAATGAAGGATGAAAAATTGTGGATTTTGGGGTTTTTGGTTTGCTGGGTTTCTGGGTCGTCAATCCTGCACGAATTTTGCAGAAACGACGCGTCCGTCCAATTTGGCTTCAAATTGGACGTTCGTCAAATGGCTCGACCATTAGTGTCGGCCAAATAACCTGAGCGTCGGTTCTGTGTTAACGAGCGTTCGTTGCTTCGGTTTACAGTGATATATTAGACGTTTCGTCCCTAAAATGAATACCTGAATGGTAGAATTTTAGGAAGTTCGTCCCCAAATTGATATTTACGTGATCTTGAGCGTTCTGTATTTTGGTACTAGTGATTTGCAGTCGTTCGTCTTTGATGGGGATCTTAGGGTTTCAAATTTTAAAGGTTCGGTTTTCTAGTGGATTAATGACGTTCGGTCTTGTTTCTGTATTAGCAATTCTGAGCGTTCGGTTTCAATGAGGTATTCTCGGCTTGTGAGCGTTCGGCCGTTAGTTGGTATTCTTAGATTTGGATTTTGAGCGTTCGGTCATAGTTTAATTCTCATAATGAGCGTTCGGTTTTGGTTTAAATCTGATTGTGAGCGTTCGTCTTATTTAATATTATAAGTTGGAATTTTAGTCGTTCGGCCTTGGTATGATTATGATGTGAGCGTTCGGCTTTTTAACTGTAGTGCTATGAACGTTCGGCATTGAGTAAGTATTCTTAGGTTTAATTCTTGAACCCCGGTTTCGCCTATGTTGTGATGTGAGCGTTCGATTTGAGTATTAGAAATTATAGCGTTCGGATCAATATTCCTTGGAGTGGATTAAGCACCGCACGGTCAGAATGTATTTAATAGCGTTCGTTCTAGATATTCAATATTAGCGTTCG
The DNA here is from genome assembly GCF_018835915.1 of Vigna umbellata. The sequence goes on from NW_025903907.1 coordinate 10,687, forward strand.
ACCTATTGAATCTTATAGCGTTCGTCCAATTATCATAGTAGCGTTCGGCCTATTGAATTTTATAGCGTTCGCATAGTAGCGTTCGGCCTGTTGGTAATAGCGTTCGTTCTCGGTATTAATATAAGCGTCGCCTAATGGTGTCATCAGTGAAATAAGCGTTCTCGGCCTGTTAAGAAATAGCGTTCGTCCTAAGTATCATCAGCGTTCGACCAATAGTGTAGAATCCAATATGACGTTCGGTTTTAGCGTTCGGCCTAGTGATTCAGCGTTCGGTTTTAGCGTTCGTCCAATTGTGTTAAATCAATGAGCGTTCGTTCAATTGGCACAGTGCGTTCGGTTTATAACGCTCGGTGAATAGTGTTCGTCCATCCAATGGTCAGCAAATGGTGATGGGTTTTAAAAGTTCATTTCTCTTGAATTGAAGTATGTGCAAAATGTTGGAAAGATATATTGTGATGGGATTTTATGTATGTATGAGATACGTTGGATTAATTTGATATTATGGAGGTATTTAATTTGGTTATTCATTAATTGGGATAAGGTTTAAAAGTAACAGTAGATTCATTAACACCCCCCCGCCACCGTATTCCATGATCCTCAAGGAGAGTACGTCGTATTTGGGTTTTTGGTGGGAATATAGAATATTACAGTGTAGCGTCATTTTTGGGGGTCACTTAATATCCAGGGTCCTTTCTTCCTCGATTAGAGAGGAGTGAACATGTGGTGAAGGAGTATCATGAGGTCCTAGTCTTGGATGCTTCCATATGATCCAAGGTGAGTAATAACGGATTAACCTCGTGATTGTGGCCGGGCGGGAGTGCCCAAATGTTTAGCAAACCATGGCGGTAGTGCCAAAGTTCCATCATGCGGTAGTGCCTAAAGTTCCACCAGGCGGTGTGCCTAAAGATCCACATGCGTTAGTGCCTAAAGTTTCACAAGGCGGGAGTGCCAGGGCGGGAGTGGCCCAAGTTTCATAAGCCACACCCTAGTGCAAGACCCTCCATATAGGCTCGGTAATCTTCTAGTCCGGACGAGTCTGTCTATAAAGGCAACAATGGGTATAAGTAACAAGTTTTGTGATGTCAGTTTTTACATGTGTGAATGAATGTTTACATGTCATGGGAGTGTGTGAAATATGGATCTGATATGCTTTACTTGTTCTTTTATATGATCGATGAAGGATTACATGAATTAACTGTGTTGTATGTATACATGGTTTTTATATGCTAGGCTCACCCTTGCATTGTTTGGTGTTGTGTGGCTGTTTGGATATGTTTCTTTTTGGCGATGACATCCACTTGGATGGGGCGCAGATGACGGAGAGATACTTTGGAAGCAGGCCCCTTGATGAGCCTGAAGTGTTGCAGCTTAGATTAAAGCTAGTTTTCTCTTTTGTGGTTCCTAATGTTTGGAATAAACTCGTGTGTATTCTAAGTTTAAATTCTCTCTGTTTTTCATGGAGACATTCCATTTACCCTTGTTGTCAATTCCGCACTATTCTGAGGATGACTGTAATCCTTAAATTACTCTTGACTGCTTTCCTATATTATGCATGATGACGTCTTTATTATATATAATGATGTTATAATTGGGACTTTTCCCATAGGACAATCATATTAATTATGATACATGCAGTTTCATTCTAGTATTGGAAATGTAAAAGAATAATTAAAAAGAGATATTATTCCTTGTGATTAATTAAGTTTTAATAACAGAGATTAGTCATCGAGAAAATGGTAGAGATTTTGGACTAATAATACAGTTAGAAATAATTTTTAATAAAATCGGGGGGTCCCTCCATTCTATATATAAACCCTTACTACTCAATTATTTAAGAAAATACTTAACATCTTATTAATGAAACAATAATAAATGGTTTGTGTGCATTTGGTTTCAAAATTTATCTTACATGTTTAAAAGCTAGAAAACAGTAGAGGCCACTTTATATTTGTTTCTCATATGGAGCAGAATTCATCACAGAAGAAGATCCATGATTCATAATAAACAGTTATATAAAAGTTTAACAAGAAAACCATTTTTCTTGACTCACACAACACGAGAAAACAAAGCTTCACTGAGAAGAAGTTCGAGGTTTCAAAGAAATGTCACAAAACTACAAAATTAACAATCCATCTTTATTTCCTGCCCAGGCTGCAAATTCACATTTCTTTCATCAAAACTTACACATAAAGGTGTTACTTTTCCCAAATCCCATTCTACAGGAAACTATGACCTTACGACATATTGGTGTTCCTAAATTCTATTGTTTTTTTTGACCAAGGTTGTTACAAGTTGGGTTCTCATGGTTCTTTGCATTGTCGCCACGTAAACATAAGCCTATAAATACTACACTGAATGCTTGAGGTTCGTGCATACATTGATAAAACCTCATTAGCAATATGTTGTCTAAAATCCACAATGGTTATCACTTTCTCTGCATATTTAGGATCCTTCTGTTTCACCATCAGTGGTTTGTATCTTCTCGTACAGGTTACCACTACCGTCACCACTCCTCAGTCCCTGGTCTCTAGCATTTGATCGAAACGGTTGAATTAGGGCCATACGTCGGTGTTTATGATGGAATGAATTTCTCAAATACTAGGTCCAGGGGATTCCGGAATATGGCTCCACTTTCACCAACCAGATAAACTTCAACTGGATCTACTTCTACTCTCCTCTGTAGTCTCCATGAATTTGTAACCGTAACTCTGTGACCATTATCCGAGAATACATCCTATTTTTTGATGTTGGTTTGGGTCGAATTCAGGAACAAAACATGTGTGATGGCTTGCTGATTTCTCAGAAGTCCAAGCACAATGTGGAATACCTTTAGGATTACGTTTCACCATCAAACAAACGAACTATAATATCGGATGCATCTGTTGGGCTCGTGAAGATTGGACCCATGGAGGGGCACGATTCAATCTTTCAAAATCTGCAACCACAGGAGAATCGTGGCAACTTACTTTTGACTTCTTGATGGATTGACATAGATATGGACACTGGAATCATTTATTTAACCCAAGCTAGTGCTAACTTCCGTTTCAGGTAAATTAAGTTATGATAAATAATTTCATTCGTTTGCATTTTTAAGCGAAAGTCTCAAATTGATATTTATTTTCATGTCATAATTTAGTTTTTATTTTAAAAAATTTAATGCAATTAAGCATTTTCTATTAATAGTACATTAAAAATGTTAAAGAGACATCTTTTATTTAAATATTTTTATTTTTAAAACTATTTTAAAAAAATAAAAATTTGTCACTATTAAACTTACGTCATGTTAGGTGGTAGTAGTAATAGTATGATATTACATTTGGATTCATTTGTGTCATTGTTATATTAGATGTCATTAGTTTAATGAAAATGAAATTTAATTTTTATATAAATGTTATATAAATATTTTATTAAAATTTATATTTTATTAAATAATTTTGAGAAGATTAAGTTTATCTATATTTAGATTTTAAAAATTTTATTTTATTTGTTTCAACTTATTATACTGCTTAAAATTATTTAAAAATTTATATTTGAATTTATAAAATTATTATTTTTAAATAAACTTAAATATTTGTATTGAAATTGTTGAATTTTATAAATTTTAAAAGTATATAATTATATAAAAAATGATAAATTTATTTTATTTTATGAAATACAATCAACAATAAGTTTAACATATTTGTTAGTTACAATAAAACCTAATGTGATAGTGACGTGTAACATGGCATTACTACTGCGACATAATGTGTGGTAATTTTTTTTAAAATTAAAAAATGAAGAATAATTAAAATAAATATTTTAAAAAACACATAAAATTAAAATGATATAATTACATCAAATTATTTAAAATAAAAATCAAATTAATACACATAAAAATTAGAGACCGATAAAATTATTTAACCATTAAATTTCTTCAAACTATCTCTAAGTATAAATTTAAGTTTGACATTAAATTAAAATTTGGAGTTAAAAATGATTTTATCCTGGAAAGTTTAAGAAAAGTGAGAATTTTAATTTATCAGGGATGCTAGGGCACTGGAAAACAGTAGAGATGAAACGGGGAGCTTATTCTCGGTAGACCCAAAGAAGAACGAAACAAGAGTTTTGATGAGAGGTCTTGCTTTGGCAGCTGGGGTGGCAGTGAGCAGAGATGGATCATTTGTTGTTGTGAGCGAATACTTGGCAAATAGAATCCGAAGGTTTTGGCTGAAAGGTCCAAGAGCAAATTCTTCTGATTTATTCTTGCAACTAAGGGGAAGACCAGATAACATTAGGACCAACTCAAGGGGACAATTCTGGGTTGCAGTTAATGATGTTTTAGGACCAAATCCACCTTCAAGGCCTGCTATCATCCCCAGAGGTCTCAGAGTAGGACAGAACGGTGTCGTTTCTCGGATTGTGTCTCTTGTTCCAGAGTTAGGAAGTGAGACAGTGAGTGAGGTTCATGAACATAACGGGACACTCTATTCTGGTTCCTTGCATGCTTCTTATGTTTCCATTTCTACTGTCTTTTAGTTTATCTATGCCAACTTTCAACCTCACCAATAAACAAATTATTCATCCTTACTTTCTCTTTTACTCTCTCTCTGTTTTTTTTTTTCATTTTTGTTTAACTAATAGCTTCTCAACCGTTGATATGGATGAAATAAATATTTCTTAAAAAAAAGTTTAAATATAAATATTGCCATAATTTTTATTTACTATGTTTTTTTTTCTAGTATTTAACTTTATCGATATTTTGTTAACTATATAATATAATAATGTCTTAAAATCGATATATGAACTGAAATGACTCAAATCATACAATATTTGTTCTATAAAAAATAAAAAATAAAAAATAATGAACCAACGCAACTTGTGGGGTATGCTTATAAGGAAGAAGAAAATAATTTGGACATTAAATTAAAATTTGTTATTATAATAAATTTTGATCTTGAAATATTAAAAGATAAATAGTATAATCTTTTTAATTAAATAATGTTAATTTTTTTTGTTCTAAACAACATTTAAATTAAAACTTATGTATAGTGTAAATAGTTTAAATACTAACTTACAATGTTATTTTATAGGTAAAAAAATATAATATATTAAATTACAAAGATTATATATATATATATATATATATATATATATATATATATATATATATATATATATATATTCAATTTAAAAATTTGAGATATATTAAAATTTGAAATAAAAATAAATTTTATTTTTTTGTTAAAATTTATAAACTAAAAAATATTTAAAAAAATATCAGAAAATATATATTATTGTTATTTTTTTATGTGTCTTGCACACTAGAAGACGTAGACAAATTAGGCAAACTAAAAAGTCTAAAATAACTCTAGAAATAACACAGATTCATAAAGAAAAATATATTAAATTTATAAAATTGCTACATTATATTTACAAACTGAGATTAATAACGTTATAAATATATTATAATATATGAGAGTTGAAGACTGGGCCTAGGCAAGCCCAATAGGAGACAGGCCAGACCCAAACATGAATCGAGTAAATAAACCCTAGCTGGAGGGTTTAAGGGTTGATTGTTGATTTTTCAATTGAGAGCGCATAGTGAGTGAGAGAGAGATGGGAAGCGACAGCGAGACAGAGAGATCGGTGCAAAAGGAGAAGGAGAAGAAGAAGATGCCGTCTCTAGCTCCCATAGCTAAGCCGCTTGCTGGCAAGAAGCTTTGCAAGCGTACCCTTAAACTTGTTCGCAGAGGTAAATTTTCTTCTCCCAAACGCTCTTTTTTACTCTTCTTCTTCCTTTTAATGTTCTGTTCTTTCAGCCGCCGAACACAAATGCTTAAAGAGAGGAGTCAAGGAGGTCGTTAAAAGCATTAGGAGAGGTCATAAAGGGTATGTTTTTTCCTCCTCTGTCCACTAAATTTATCTCTCATGCAACTTCACTCTTCCATAACCGCTTACCCTAATTTTCTGCATTTTTTTTTCATCGTTTCAGATTCTGTGTTATCGCTGGCAACATTTCACCCATTGATGTCATCACCCATGTTCCCGTTCTCTGTGAGGAGTCTGACATTCCATACATATATGTCCCATCCAAAGAAGTATGTCATCACTGGTTTTCACATTTTCTTTTGCAGGAAAATCATTGCATGTTTGTCTGTGTTTGCTGCTAATCTAATTAATCATAATGAATTAAACCCAACTGTGTCGTTTTTTTTTTGAAGAATATGAATTGAATAGATAAAGAATTATATTATCTATATCTTTTATTTTTAAATCACTTTTCAGTTTGAAAAATATTTATTCTATATGAAGAATTGCATAATAAGATGAAACTGTTTTGGCTCAGTTACTGAACTGAGGATCTTTTTAGCTGCCCCTACCTGTTTTATTCTTGACTGATCTGAGTTTTGAAGTGAAGTTTTAAATCACTTACCTATGCTTATAGTACCGACTTTATGAGTTTTTGTTCTGCATTCTACATATTTTTTCTTCTAAAGAATGTCATTTTTCTCTTTAAGTGTATTGTAAGAGTAGGAGAAGATCGATATTGTTCTAATGTTGTTGATTCCTTTTCTTCTGTGTTGATGACACTCTAATTACTACACAGGTTCATTTAACCTTTGTTGTTTATATCGTTTTCCAGGATCTTGCTGGTGCAGGAGCAACAAAGAGGCCTACTTGCTGTGTTTTGGTACAGACGAAACCTGCAAAGGGTGAATTAGAGCAAGGGGAACAAGAGAAACTAAAGTCTGACTATGATCAAGTTGTGTCGGAAGTTAAGGAGCTTGCAGCTTCACTTTTTTGAAACAACCACACATGTATCTGTATTGTTTGTTCTAGATGGATTCGCATGTGGTGGTAGTGTATCATACAATGAATTATACAATGAATTCATGTATGAGTTTAATTATTTTCCTATCTTGCTTATCAGTTTCTTATCATATAGTTTACCACTACCTTGATCATTTCACTTTGTTCATCCTTTTCCCACGAGGAAAGGCTGAAATAATCCTGATTAGAATTTAGAATGTTTTAATTGGTCATAATTTTCTACCATCTAGACAGGGTTTTGGATATCCTTTTTCTTTCTTTAGCTCATGAATTTTAGAAGAGGATGGTTTGCGAAAAAATGTTTTTGAAACTGGTTTTTTCATGTAGCCTAGAAGGGGGGGTGTTGAATTAAAAGGACTGGTTTTTACATAATCCCTCAATGCTTGAGTTTTTGCAGTAGTTTTTAAGTTTGTCATTCGATTAGAGTGCTTGAAGGGGATGACGACTAATTATACGCATTTTTTTGGTAAATAATTAAAAAATATGATAGAAAATGTGTTTTTGGTTACTTCATGTTCTTAGCTAAATTGGTTTTGGTTTTATTATCAAATTATTTAATTAGTCTTTTAGGGTTTGTTTTTTTGAGTGGATTTGAGAGGATTTAAAGATAATTTTTTTTGTCATTTTTTTTGAGCGAATTTGGAGATAAATAAGAGTGAATTTGAAAATAATTTTTTTAATTTGTCACGTCAATACAATTCTATACTAATTTTTATAAATTTTATTTTTAAATTTATTCTTATTTATTTTTAAATTCGCTCAAAAAAATAACAAAAAAAATTATCTTCAAATCCTCTCAAATTTATTTCCTCAAATTCAATCAAAACAAGGTTTTAAGCTTCGAATTTAATACTTCATCGTAAGTAAAGTGAATTGAGAAGGGTGGTTGTGCATGAACGATCCTTGGTTTCTTGATACTAAGCCAGTTTCTTTTATTGTAAAAACAAACCATATGCGTTTGGATGTATAAGCAGAATAGAATTTGTGCTGTTAACTACATGATGGAACTAATACTAATAGTGCCATATATTTTTGCAAAATGATTGGAGGAGTCCATTATCTTACTCTAACTTGTTCTTATTTGTCGTTTGTCAAGAACAAGTTATCTCAGTTTATTGTATTAAACCCACTATTCTTCTGCAACATCTGAAACCTCTACTTTGTTGCATTAAACCCTGCATAAACTGTTGTATTATGTTTTAGCAATCTTCCTCCTTCAATTTGTCTGGATCTAAATTGTGATGATAAAAATCCACATCAATCTATATCATATTGTTTAGTGGCAACCCATGGTTGTATAAAAATTATAGTTGTGAGATCCTCCGTAGAATCAAAGACAGGGTTGTCACTATTGCAACATTTGAGCTGTGCTTGATAAACGTTCACATTCTCTTGAAATTGCAAGTATCCATGTAGTAAACATTCACTTTGCCCTTGAAATTGTATCTTATGTGCCTTCCAAAGACAAATTGTAAAAATTTTCTAACCAACAACTACGTGTTTTCAAGAATTAATAATAAGATAGAAGTCACAAACGATGACTTTATAATTGGTGGTTTGTCCTAAAAGGTACCTATTATATTCTAAATGAACAACTATTTTTAGGTCGTAACTGATACTATGTCAAGTCAATAGTTATTTTGGCCCACTATAAAAATATAATAAATAAATAAAATTAAAAATGTTAATGAAAAAATAATTTTAATTTTAAATATAATAATGTTATATAAATTATAATACACGTATTTCTAATAAAGTAATATTACTTGTATTTTTAAAATATAATTAATATTTTTTTAAAAAAATTAATCAACTCAAAATCTGACTCTAATTAAGCCCATTAGTGACTGACTAAATAGGTCGAGAAAAAAATGGTAAAATTCAATTTAGATTACAATATTTGAGTCTAATTGATTTATGGAGGTTACTCCCTACACCACCACACATTTCTTCCTGCACTACCACACTTCTTTTAAATTTCAAATGTATCCTTTATATTTTAAAATATTCTACACCTTTTCATTTTTTCTTGAACGATCGACATTCGTGGAAGAAAATTTTTTTCAATGGATGTCCCACGTCCGTTTAGTTCTTTTTTTTTTTTTAAGTTTTTAGTTTTTTTAAGTTTTTAAATTAATATATAAATATTATTTAAATTTTTTAAAAATTATTACTTAATTATTTATAAATTAATTTTATTTTATTTAACCAAATAATTATTATTAATTTAATTTATGTATTATTATTTTAAATAATAATTAAAATACTTTTTAAAAATTTATTAAAACGGATGTGGTAATCCGTGAAATTTTTTTCTTTTTAAAATTTTTAGTTTTTATTTTATTATATTTTAAATTAATATATAAATATTATTTAATTTTTTTAAAATTATTATTTAATTAATTATAAATTAATTTTATTTTATTTAATAAAATAATTATTATTAATTTAATTTATGTATTATTATTTAAATAATAAAATAGTTTTTAAAAATTTATTAAAATGGATGTGAAAGTTTTTCTTTTTAAATTTTTAGTTTTTAATTTATTATATTTTAAATTAATATATAAATATTATTTAATTAATTTAAAATTATTATTTAATTATTTATGAATTAATTTTATTTTATTTTAACAAAATAATTATTATTAATTTATTTTGTATATTATTATTTAAATAATAAAAAAAATTTTGAAAATTTTATTAAAACGGATGTGACAACGATGTAGCCACATCCGTTGAAGATTTTTTTTTAAATAAAAAAATAAATTAAAATATAAAATATATGAACGGACGGATGTCAACATCCGTTGAAGATGAAACGGATGTTGACATCCGTTTTAGAGAAAGACAAAATTGGTATGAGATGGTGTAGGGAGCATTATGTGGTGGTGGAGAAAGCAACTGCCTTGATTTATTTTATATAATCTTTTAACAGGTCCATCGAAACAAGCCCATTTTGATTTAATATTTAGATCGGCTTAAATATTTAAACTGTTTTAACCTGTCAAGGGAACTTAAACTTTTGGACTAAAATTTATTAATGACGGAATTTCAGTTGAAGAAAAATTAAAATTGTGCAACAAGCAGGACGCAAGACAATGAGAATTGTGAAACACAATCAGAAGATGGAACAAGAGGAAAAATAATTTCATGAGTAAGGGGAACAACAAAATCTTCACAACCTCATTTCAGAAAACTAAATATACCCTATTCAGAGGAATCTATATGTACATAAAAACTGGCTGCCACAATCAGATAGCAAAGAATAAGCATCAATCCTTTGAAGTAATTAGCAGTTCCTTCCTGCAAATGCATAATAAATGTCACAATGTTTTCTTTTCACCATACCATCAAGACATTGCTAACATGTCCTCCCTAGTACCATGCTTTTAATTTTCATTCTTTTGTAAATCTTTGAACACATACCTGCAACATGAAGGCTACAACTATAACAGTAAGAAATAGTGCTGCAGTTTCAAATAGTTGAAAGTTCAAGTCCATAGAATGCCCCATTATCCAGCCAATAACAACACAAAATGGTATCTGCATAATGAGAAGGAAACTCTGAAGAAAATGAAATTTCACAGACTAGACTTATGTTATGAGGAGGCACTTGTGAATGGAACAACCCCCTTAATGCTGCATCAAGCCATGAACCACTAGATAAAGGAACATTAAGCTCAGAAAAAATTAGCTATATTTATGAACATGGTCAAGTCCATCCATACAACATAATACTTACCACAAACATAGATATCTGTGTGGATGAGCCTATTGCAACCCCTATGGAAATGTCCTGCAAGGAATAAAACCAATGAATATGTATGCACACCCATGTCTGTGAGTGCAAGAAAGGAAACTCACAAGTTTATCTTTCATGGCAAACATTATAGCACTGGCATGCTCAGCCGCATTCCCCACTAGCGGAAGCAATATGACACTGATAAATGCAATTGGAATTTCCCATGCAGTAGATGCTCCCTGGAAAAAAGTTTATCAAACAGGAAATTTATTTCCTCCAAAAATGTCCACATAAGAACATACTGAAATTTCATTAAAATTACATTCCCTGTATTTGGGTGTGGATTTCTAAGAGGGTAGATGAAGGAAGAATGACCAGTTTCTCAGTTTATATAATTCAAAAATAATGATATCATAAGAAAATCACATTTTTTGTAAATATCCAAAAGGACAAGCAAAACAAGAAATTGAATGATATAACAGAGATAAGACCAACGGCAAAGATGAAGGAAGAACATGATAGGAGACAACAGAGACAGCTATAATTTGGAAGGCCTAATCAGAAAAAAAAAAGGCAGTATTTGACAAGTTAGAAAGGATGCATTTATGTTGACAATTATTCTATTGCAGGAGGTTCTTAAATCTCAAAGGTTGTGAGAGATACGAGAAATCATTGAGAACAAAGGATCTCTACTCAGTTGTAAGGTGACATCTCCTTAAGAGTTCTTTCATTTCTAATTCATTTGCATTTCTATCAGTTCAGTCATTTTGTGATCTTGATCATCACTCTACCCTTGGGAACCTATCACAAAATCGAGATTAACTAGTAGACAAAAATAGTTTAACTTCGCAGACAGCACATCTTAAATATGACTAAGCATCTGATGCTGATAAACATGGACCAACTAATGCCAAACCAACATTTAAGACTTGGATTATGTGATATGTGTCAGTGACTAGATAAATAGTTGTGCAGAAAAAAAATAATAACCGATAAAATCTCAAACAGCTGAATGCTACTTCAACAAGTATTTTCAAGCTTCCAAGCTTCAATAAGTTAAAAGTAAAAATGTGAATATTATCCACCTCTATAGCGCCAACCAGGTATTCAGACAAGATTGATATCCAAGCAGTCATAACGGAAAGCCATATTATTGATTCCCATTTCGAAATATCTGGTGATTCATCGTCATTTGAGTTGTTTCCACTCTGACCCTCTTCCTGAATTCACATCATGTTACCACAGATTGGTGAGCTAAAATGCTATGTCAAGCATTTACAGGAAACAAGATAATAATTTGAATGTGAAGCAGCACAAACAAGCCTTGCTTCATCCTAGTAATGAACATCAAAGCATACTAGAAAAATCATTTTGAGTTGCTTGAGATAAAAAGAATATACGTAGGTTATAACTTATATAATCAACAACCAATAACTCTGTTTACTTCTAAGAGAAAAAACTTGTCAACTTGGTTAATCATCACTTGCATTGATCCACTCTTTCAGGCTACAATTTTCAGGTAAGGGTGATGAATCATTTGAATATTGACTTACAGGAATAAAAATACAAGCAATCTTAAAGAATAACAAGGTTCAAGACTTGATGCCAATAGCCATCTGCCTTCATTCAATCCCCCTCCAAAGTGAAGCAGAAATTCTAACAAATCTATTGGAATTAATGGGACATGCATATACTATCTTAGTCTAGAATCTGAATATAACTTGCAGGATGCTCCTTTTTTAGATTAAAGGACATCCATTCTGAACAATATCTAAACAGTCCATGTGTCACAGTTCCTATTCATGACAAAGTTATGATTACGATTACATATACTCAAGACCAAGCAAATCAATGATATCACTTGGCATACCACATATCCACAAACAAAAGAACCACTGAGGAAAAAAAAGGGAAACCTAGTAAGAATGCCAACCTCGTTCACAGAGAGATAGAGACTTCTTTGACTTTTTAACTGAAAAAACAGGTATGCAGCATAGGCCACAAGCATGACACAGCTGCTGAATCTTGAAAGGGACAACTCTGACTTCCCAACATGAACCTCGGTATGTGTGTAGTGTAGAACAGCTGGAAAAAGTATGCCCATGACTGCCATCAACAGTAATCCTGAATTCACAGAAGCAGTTGCCTACATGCTAAATTGAATCAGATACAGGTAATGCATAATGAAACTAAGGGATATAATATTAAAAAGACAGAAACTAACATGTCTACCTTGTTAAACACTTGTTCTTTCTTATGATTAACAATCCCACCGCATAGGAATGCACATCCAAGAACTAGTAACATATTGGACAAAATTGATCCCAGCAAAGAGAGCTGAACAACCCGTGTCATTCCACTTTTCAGTGCATATATTGAGATGATCAATTCTGTTGCATTTCCAAATGTAGCATTTAAAAGACCCCCAACTACAACATACAATACAACAGTATTAGAAATAAACCCCCACAAGCAAATGACTGATAACAAAAGAAGAATGAACCACTTAGAAAGAAACTGCATGTAGATAACTGATTAGGCAATTGGTTATTAAAACCACGTAAGGCTGAAGTTAGTAACTGGATCATTTTTTCAATGAAATATATGGCATATAAAAGAATAGTTAAAGTTTAAGAGATACTTGTCTGAATAATTAACTGGTCAGACAAACACACACACATTATATTACATTTAGTAGTTGTTCTTTAACTTATTTCAGTGTATGTTCCAGATTGATTAAAAAGAAGACAGATTTAGAAGAATGATATTATTACTTTACCAGTATCTCCACTGTAAAATGCCAGCTGCCTATACAAGACCAAGAAAAGGGTAACATCAGAAACCATAAAATGTGAAAACCTTACTCAAAACCTTAAAGAGTACATGTAATATTACTCGGTAGCATAACCTAACCGCTCCGCCAGAGGCATTATACCCAACAAACTCAGAGCAAAGACCCAACCCTGCAGTTCACCTTCACAAATTAATACAAGATATTCAATCAAAAAGTGAAGCAAAATTAAGAATTGTATGAACTCCGACTCACAAGATGAGCAGTCAACTTCTGCACAAGAATTGCAACAGGCCCAAAAGGCATAAGCAAGTTGAGTTTGTTAGAGAAAATCACAACTTGTATGCTCCTATAAACAATACCAGCCAACGTTTCATGATGAACAGTCAGAGATTCTCCAGAATGTGATCCAAGTACCTCCACCAGACTAGATTCAGCCGAGTGATAATTTATGTCGGAGTCAAAAGGAATTTCATCATCAGACTTGTGAATTCCTCTTCCATTTGGAGTACCCATCTGTGACACAAACAATAGAAATCATCTACATTGACCGAATTCTGTATCACAGCACTTTCTTCACACTAGTAATTTCCAACATTGCATTTTTTTTTACAACTGCCAAGCTGATTCTTTACATAAATTTGAAAGGAAACATTCACTCGCACAGAATGAAAAGACGTAAATGCTACAATAAAACATCATTGCACTTGAATTCCAAAAAATAAGAGCATAATTCACACACTGTCAATAAGCATTGTCATAATAGAAGCTGTAAATCTAGGGTATGGAAAACTGCATAAATCATTCAAGTCACTAACATAATAAAACATTCATAAACACCAACAAACTACAGAAACTCCCATTTGACTTGCAAATTATGGTAACATAAATTAAAAAAAGAAAAAAAATGAAAACACTAACCCTTTACAAAATTCAAAAGGAATTGTACAAAGGGTTCACCAAAATGGGAGAAAGATCACACCTTGCAAGTCTCAGACAAGTTATCTGAGAACCCCGATGCACTGCAATGAAGACATTGAATATTAGGGAAAAATAAAAAGTATATATATATATATATATATATATATATATATATATATATATATATATTATATATATATATATATATATATATATATATATATATATATAAGCAGCTGCGCTATTGAGCAAAAATACATCAAATACTAACATTAGAAAACAAGACCCAACAGAGAAAAAACAAATCTTTTTAATAAATTTGAAGCATCCAATCCAAGTACTTACAGACGAGTAGGTTTCCCTTCAACCGGAGTCTCCATTTGTGTGTATGATTCAAGTGGGCATTAACTATTAAGCAACCAAACTGCCCCAGAACAACTATTTCTATTATGTGAATGAAAATTTCGGTTTTCGAGTTTTAGAGTGGAAAAGCTTTTGGTTTGGGTGAGTTTCAGTTTCAGTTTTGTTGTGGTTTCGTTTGCTTTGGTTCAAGTTCTTTCTGGAGAGCAGTTTCTTTTTATGATTATTAATATTATTATTATTCTTCATTTTGTACTTTCCTTAACCGTTAGTTAACACACATTTCTCATTTTTATATCGGTCTCTGTCAATAGTTGTCAAAAAAACGATCTTAGGACTCTGCATCGTCGTTGATTTCATCTTGATTCCAAACCTTGATTTTCCTTTGACTTTGTTCCATGGAAACTCCTGATTCCAGGACATATTTAATGTTGGCGGTTTAAGAATAGAACGTAAATAATATTTTTATTTATTTGAGTTTAATGCGTATATTTACATGGTCAATAAATAAGAAATTTCTTATGTATAATTTAAAAGTAATTGATGTGAAAGTTAGAAAATTTATTATAGATGGTAAGTTGATAGAATTAAATTGTTATACTGCATGTATCTGTTTTCTCTTTTATTATTTTGATAATATGTAAGTTATTCGAAGTTTCTGTATTATTGTATTAATTAACTTGATATTACTCACCATTAGATATTTTTAAAATAATGAATTTCATTGCTTAAATATTTACTTGACATTGATTTGATTTTAATAGAAAACAGAAAATTAAGTTAAATAATTATTTTGAAAATTATGATATGAAGAAAACTTTAATTGGCTAAATAAATTGTTTAAGTGAAAAGATATTAAAGTTGAAGTTATAAGATTTTCATTCATAAATATTAACTTTTTTTAAAATCAATATTTTATTTATACATAATTAATAACAATTAAAAAGAATATATATATTAATTGTGTGTGTTAATCACGTTGCAAATGTATTGTGGGAAGTTTGGGATAATAATTTTTTGGTTTAATACCTATTTTGGTCCCTCTTTTCGGAGGGTTTGTTCAAAGTGGTCCTTCCTTTTTTCAAAAATTCACTTTAGTCCTACCTTTCGCAAAAACTGTTCAAGTTGATCATTTTTGGTAACGGCGTTAAGTTCACTAACGGTAGAACTGCCAGGTGTGCAATGTTTGATGACTTGGAACCTTTTATATGTGTTGGCAGTGACACTTCATTATATGGGTTAAAAAAAATTAATTTCTCAACCAGAAACCCTAGGGAGAGTTTGCTTCCCACTGCCTCTCACTGATTTGCCGCTGCAACATGCCTCCACCCAACCAGCCACCGCGAGTTGTGGCACAAGGCGTCGCCGGCGCTGACGTTTGTTGCCGATCAAGGTGAGAGTTCCCCTCTTCCGCCGCTCGTCGCGCGATCGCTGCCACAATCTCTGCCGGCCACCGCACCAAGGTGCCTCTTCCTTCTCCTCTTCGCGCGAGGTTCTCCCTACGCCTCGTCTTAAGACGTTGATGCCAGAAAGGGTCGCCACTCCAATGCCGGCGATAAAACTCCTCTTCCTCTGTTATGTGAAGTTGAAGGTGAAATAAATCGTCATGGTCGCCACTCCAATCACCTTCTTGTTTGTACTGTATTGTGTTGGGCGTGAGTCTTGGGGCGTGAAAAATTGATTTTCTGATTGGTGTAGTGAATGTTTTCTGTTAAGCATTGGGTTGGGTAAAAAATGGGTTTATGTTTGGGTTGAACTTCTGGAGATGAAGGAGAGGGTGTTCAGAATTCTCAGGTTGTGATGGTAAGGCGTTTTGCTTCAGAAATTGATTTGTTGTTTGATTTTCTTTCGGCGGTGGTTGATTTGGGTGATGGTGGAAGATGAGGGATATGAGTTGTTTCAAAAGATAAGCTTTAAACCTATCGGCATGGGATTTGTGATTTGGGTCTGTTCATTCTGGAAATGCATTTGATTCTGCTACCATTTTCTATAGTGTTTTCTGGGTGCAAGCAGAGGAGTATCGAAGCCTTGATGCTGGTGGAATATACACTATTTTTTTATTTTACCCTATTTACACGTCATTATTAATTATATTTTTAAAATAAATTATAATGCCACATCATCAAACATTGCACACCTGGCAGTTCTACCGTTAGTGAACTTAACGCCGTTACCAAAAAGGATCAACTTGAACAGTTTTTGCGAAAGGTAGAACTAAAGTGAATTTTTGAAAAAAGGAAGGATCACTTTGAACAAATCTTCCGAAAAGAAGGACCAAAATAGGTATTAAACCTAATTTTTTTTTATGGTTGATGACTTGTTTAAATTTTATATACAATTGTTATGCGTAGGATCGAGGGGTGATAAAGTTAATTTTCCATGATAAAAATTATATAAATTTAGAGTATGTTATCTCTGTGATATTTTGTATTGTTATACTGATAAGAGATTGATATTGATGTTTGTTGAGAGATGACATGGAGAGATAAACATTTTCTATGTCCCGAGATGACTGTCATACTAGATAATGTGTCCACGCTGCTACATTTGCCTATAGTGGGACAGTTTTGTCCAAATGAACCCCTAGACTTTGAAGTGGCTTTGGAAACTCTCATGAACCTATTCAGTGTGGATCGCGCGAGGGATACATCTAAGCTCAACTGTGGCCCTCAAATAAAACCAAGTTGGTTGAGAGACTGTTAACATTTTGACAAGTGTACCGAATCGTATCAAGTAATAATAAATGGTAAGACCAAGTATCGTTTCCAAAAGGACTCACGGCCTAGACAGTTATGTGATTTCTTGATTAAATGAGACTTGTAAACAAAATCATTGTGGTTGAATTGAGAAAAATAAACATGAATGCAAGTTTTGATCAATTGAATTGAAAGATACAAAAGTGATTGATGTAAAATATAGAATGATGATGTTGTTGGGGTTTCCGACTTATCCTATCCACTCTCATGTATTCATGAATTCATCTTTCTTCATTAATGTTAATGCCAATTTCTAATTTACCTTAAACTCGATGTCTCGGTGAAGCAAGCCTAATCATAATCACTAGTTCACAATGTCTTGTCTCCCTAGCAATTAATCATGCATTATATTTGCACAGAAGCTTAAAGGCAACCGATCATCCTATTCATATGTCTAGATAATATTGCTTCCGGGAGAATTTTTCCAGTTCTAGATTTCCCCGGATGTGTCCATATCGACAAAATCAATAATCATGCAATTGAATGAGTTAAAAAAAGCATGCATAGAGTATAGAGGAAAAACCCTAACAATTAATGAAGTAAAGCATATATAATCAAGAATCAATTCAATACATGAGAGTTTCAAAGGATTACATCGTTTTCCCAACAACAATGGAGGTTTAGTTCACCATAGACATGGTGAAACTAGATGAAAAGAATGAAAAGAATGAAAGATAGAACCCTAGAATTTGAAGAAAGTAGCTTCCGCATCCAAAATCCGCCTCCAAGGGGTGAAAGGAGTGTGATTTCGCCTTTTTCTGTCCAAAGATCTTAGGTCGACTAAACCCTTAAATAGTTCATTAAAAATACAGAAAACAGGCCCAAGCCCAAGTTGACAGCGCTCAGCGGTAAGTGCGGCACTCAGAACGACCCTCAGCGTTGACGCTCAGGCGCGAAACAGTGTATTCAACAACACAGTCTGGCACTCAACGGTAAAAATACCGCTCAATGGTAGGTATGATACTTGAATTGGCCCTCAGCGTAGCGCTTAAGCGTGAGACAATGTACTCATCAGCCAGATTGGCGCTCAACGGTGCAAATGGCGTTGAGCGGTGGCAATGATTCTTCTTTTGTGCACTTTTCCTTCCTTTCCTGAGTCCAACTCCTTGCTACTTCAAATTCTTTTATCCAATTCATCTTAATTCCTGTCAAAACAAGGAAAATCAAGCATAAAACCCATCCAACTCTCTTATTTCCAAAACTTAAGCAAAAGCATGATTTCAAACTAGTTTCTAAGTCATAAAGGTTATTTTTAAGGTCAAAATTAAGTATAAAAATAACGATTTTTCAACCGTTATCAGAGACCTATATAATGATTGTTATGAGAACCAACGGTAAGAGTATGTCTCATGGGCCTAGTTGTTGTATCTTGTTGGATGCACATTTTTTGTGTATAAGAGTGTCATGTACATTGTTGTATCCTACTTGATGCTCCTTAGATATTTATTGTCATGTGACAGATATACCTAGGGAGTTGTTACACTTGCCAACTTGTACGAGTAGCTTGGAGATGCTAGCTTTACATAGGCAAAGCAATTAGCTAGATTTCTTTTACTTTGATTTCCTATATTGTTTCATTATTAAAATACATTTTCACTTTTTTATAGATTTGGATATATGAGCACTTTTCTAGGATAGGAAGTGTTACCAATGAGGAGCATTAGTGTCTTGAAGATATTATGGTTTTGATGATGCTATAAGATGAAGAACTTGAAGACTTTTGTTGTACTTATTTTAAAAGCATTTTGTAGAATTAATTGTATAGGAATTACCTTGTTAAAGTAAGAACACTTAGAAGTGTTCCTGTTTAGAGAGTCTTTGCGCAGATAATCGATTATTGCTCAGGATAATCGATTATTCCAGTCTGAGTCAGTATTGCCCAAGTCGTGCAAATAATCGATTATTCCCCAGAATAATCGATTATCACTTTTTTGAAAACCCCATAACGAACACCAATAATCGATTATCACTTATGATAATCGATTATCACTGGCACTTGAGAGATGTCTTTTTAGTTTCTAACCCTGCACGGACCTAGGCTTATAAATATAGGTCTTCACAGCTGTTAGAATTTAACTTTTCATTTTGAGAGTATTAGAGCGGTGTGTCTAAGGAAAGCTCTCTGTGAGTGAAAAGGGAATCTATGCCATTTTGAGAATATAGTTTGTCTGAGGAAGTTCTCAAAGTGATAGTGCTCTTGCCAAGTCTTGATGAGGTTAAACCTCAAGCCGTAGGTTTGTGATAGTCCACATTTGAAAATCTTTATGTTCTCTAGCTTCATCAAGTGGGTGAGATTGTACACCGTCATCTGCCCAAATGTGTATTAAGGAAATTTGAGTATGAGCAAACTATCTCGCGGTCGCCAAATGTTGTTGTAGAGGCTGACTTAGCAACCATTGATAATTGTTGGTTACGCTTCGTCAGGCATGTGTTGGTGAATGTCATAGCAGTCGTCTCTCCATATGTGTGTGTTAAGGGATACCTCCAGTGGTTTGAAAGGGTATCACATCATTATGTTATTTGTCCTATTAGGGATGACTAACCGAGTCTCGTACTTCAACTTCGTCGGCATTTCCAAGATGGCATTCTAATTCGCAAGAGATCAGAGTCAGAATCTGGTTTATTGGTATGTAACCAAATGATATTTATGTTTTTATATTATGAAACAATGTTAATTACTTTGTTGTTTTCGTTGTTACAAGGTGTTATTAGACGCGTTATGACAATCTTACAACAAATTATTAATTGTTGTGACGTTAGTGAGGACTCTATAATCTGAGACCATGTTAGCAAGACATTATAGATAGCTAATGAAGCGTTTAAAGAACATGCTAAAAAACATTAGAGGAATTTGTAATGTACACAACATACATTCATCTACATCTGGCTAGCAGCATTTTTATTATGTCTTATTTTGTTTAAACTTTAAATTAATGTTTATAATTAAAAAATTTGTATTTAATGTTTTAATTTATATAATTTGTATACATAACATAAATATCAATCCAGGTGCATGTTTACATAACTGGTATTGACATCCATCAACTCTACAATTATTTACATCTTAATGACATAAAAAGATGATTATGTCTGAGCCTCGGGATATTGGAGAGACAATATGATATCCAACATTGATAAATGACAATCTTCTTGTAGGTGAACATGTAACATAAAATTAGTAAATTTATTTTATAATGGTAGAAAATAATAATCATTTTACTTGCACAAAGTGAGAAGAAGAACATGTCCTATACTGATTAATCGATGTTGTCTTATATCAGAAAGTGGTGTAGTACGTAATGGGAAAAACATACTAAGATGACATTATATTGATTAAAAATAATAGAGTCCATGTCTAGTATAATCATTCACTTCTTCATATTAGCTTGTAATCAATTAAACAAATTGTTATGGAAGAAAAAGCTAAAACATAATAAGTAAAGTGTAAAATATAGCAACATGTGTCCCTAATTGTGAATCGACTCGCAAAGACTTCCTTAGTTCTTCTAGTCAATCATAGCTTCTCACTAATCTTGTATATTCATCACGCCATCATGCCACTAAGTTCTTTATACAAATCACGTCGAATAAGGGGTTATGACTCTTCACTCATCCCTAATAAAGAAACAATGCATCTATGCCCACAATTACCATCAGAAACAATGTAAGGTGAAAAATCAGATGGAATTGAACTAAATGAGTATTCACTTTTGTTACATAAATCCAAATCTTGCATTAGATTTAACCTTATATTGCATGTATTTCTTTGTTAAAGAACTATCATGTCTGGAATGTAAGGTGCCTACATGCTCGAAATATGAAGGTTCACACTTTGTAGACCTTTTATTCTTTTGTGCACTCTTCATTTGAGCATCAAATCAAGTTCCATTTGAATGCATAACTTTGCGTACGATTCATTTGATGAAATATTTGAAAAACTCAATATAGTCCACATGATATGAATTTTAGAGAGAGGAATCAACCTAAGGTCATATCGTATTAATTAACAAGCACATGGTAAACCATATGTTCGTCTCAAAACCTAACCATAACTTTCACTATCAAATTATATATGCTGAACATATTGAACTGCTCAATAGTGAGTCCCAAATCATATTTTGATACATATCCATTTAATATTTTATACTTGATTGGCTTAAGAGCATCACTAATAAGATTTAGACTTTTTTTCAAATGACGCATTTATTTCATTATGTTGTAAGATCATGAAGTTATGAATTGCATCCCTACACGAGCAATTGTCTCCCATACTGCTTCCCAATACCTTTTTCAAGCTCTAGTGAGCAGAAACAACCTTGATGTAAATAACATGAACAACATCATAAAACATAGAACAAGAACAACTAAATGAAACAAGATTCAAACATACTTGTTTGATATTGTCGTTTCCTAAATGCATTACTCGGTTTGTCCATGCCTTTACAAATTATTTCTTATACGGAATGATTCAAGAGTCATTAACATATCCAAAGAATTAAGGCCATCAGAAACAAACATGATAAAGGCGATCAATACAATCAATCAACATTGACTCATGTTCACAATCCATGACATTTTTCTATGATTCCATGACAACATCTCATGCATCAACAAAATTTAGTAACACTTTGCACTTGGCTTGCACATTTTTTTGAATGTGGAAACGACATAAAAGATAATAACATTTTGTTTACATATATACTTCAGTGGATGTTATCACATTCTAACATCATCATCAGTTATTGTAATTCAGTTCACAAACCTCTCAATGATCGTTTGTAAGTGTATCTTATATTATATACTTGTTTTGTTATTGTCACATTACACTCATTATTTTCTTTGAGAGTAAGGAGAATGTTTGTAGACTTCACTTGAGTCTTAGTCATATCAACAAACAATGAATGTTTAGTGGATTTTAGCCTCCCGACAAAAGGGTGACCAACTAAAGTTTATGACAAATCATGGTTATAATATTCACACATTACCTTCAATAATCGCTCCTCTCCGTTAGAAACTCGTTTACCTCAATTTAAAAGGATAATCACATTTTCTCGTGCTGGATATACACTAGGTTGACCATTAGACTTTTATTTCGTATACTTCTCACCATTTTCACATCCTAACAATACATATATATTTCTCTCAAGTTAATCATTAACTTTATCAAATCTTATAATGACAACAACAAAACCAAGATCAAAAGAAATCCTTTGAACCTATTGAATTAACTCATCACGTGTTGGAAAAATCTAGTTGTAAAGTTATTTCTGTAATCTCCTTTGCACATTTCATTTATAAAAAAAAAAGATAAATTTGACATGCAACTGAAATTTACTAGTAATTCCATAAAATTTAAAGGATAATCTTCCATCTTAGACTATAACCACCTAAAAGAGGACATTAACATAGAATACCTTCAATAATAATAACATTCATAAAAAGAAACAAATAAATTTTAATAAATTAAAAACAGTAAACAAAAAGAAGCTTAAAGTTGAACGTTGTTGAAGAAAGCTGAAGTTGAATTTGAAGAAGAGAAAAAATGTTGTTTATTCTCAATGTGAAGATGATGTGAAGGTGCAATGTCTTAATAAATATATTATTATTACACAATAAATACATTTGATAAGTAGTAATTATTGCTTACTTAATTAATTTAATATATATATATATATATATATATATATATAATATTGAAAGGACATATTTGGTATCATAGTAAAATTTAGGGTGCAGTGAAAAAAATTGAAGGGGAGGGAGAAAAGTGTTGCTCTCTCCACCACCATCAAATGCTTTCTACACCACCTCATACCTAATTTGCCCTTAAGTATCATTTAATTATTGTAGTAAGTTTTTTCACCCATATCCACCTACTTCATTAGTTACATAGTAATGGTCCCCCCCTCCTCCCCCCACACCCAAACTTGCACATGGAAATCAACTCTCTCATTCTTCTTCCTCACTGTTTCATTGTCCTCTGTGAGTGTGGTGGTGATGTGAGTGTGTGTGTCTTGGTAGTGGGTTGTGCTTGGTGGGAGGTTGCAAGTGGTTCAAGGAACCAATGGTGGTAGAGCTTGTGTTTGTAATGGTGCTTATCGAAGGCAGCAGAGGAAGCTTCGTCTCAGGAGCACTAAAGGAGTTATGGTAATTGATAACACTCTAGATTTACATATTTTTTTCTGTTAAAAATCATTTCTTAGATTTCTTTAGTTTTTAATTTCTTAGA
>NW_025903908.1:0-18317 GCF_018835915.1 Vigna umbellata
GCAATTAGATTGTTACTTGCTTATGCATCTTTGATGAAGTTTAAATTGTATCAAATGGATGTGAAAAGTGCAATTTTGAATGGTTTCATAAAAGAAGAGGTTTATGTTAGTCAACCTCCTGGTTTTGAGGATTTTAAATATCCTGATCATGTTTATAAATTGAAAAAGGCCTTGTATGGTCTTAAGCAGGCACCTAGGTCTTGGTATGAAAGACTTAGTACCTTTTTGATTGAGAATAATTTTTGTAGAGGAAAGGTTGATTCAACCTTGTTTATTAAGAAAGTAGGGAAACACATCTTGATTGTTCAAGTGTACGTAGATGATATTATTTTTGGGTCTACAGATGATTCATTGTGTGAGGGATTTGCACATATAATTTCTCCTATAAATTCACCATTTGCTCTCATTTGTAAAACACTTTTGATGAAATATATGAGTATACTCTGCTGCCATGCCCAGCCCATACTCTACACAAAAGTCACTTCTAAATGAGCTTTCCCCTCACCACCTAGCTTCCTTCTAGAGTGAAGGTCGTTTGAGCTAGTCTAGTCCTACTCGTGAGCTCCTCTTCCACCACTTTCATCCACTGATTTCACCATTCGTTTTTGCAAACCATAAGCACTTCATCCGTTGCTTCCTAATCCACCCCCAAGTTGGAACGAGCCATCATACTCATTTTATTAATGTCAAGAAAACCAAAGATTTTGCAAAGCTTTTGAAAAGAATAATTTTTTAAGGCAAAATCCAATTCACACCCCTCTGGTTTGAGATACAAGGCATCAATTTTCTAACAAAAAAGTTTCATCCATTCATTGTTAGGTTTAATAAATATCATATAGTTAGCTTGTGTACTTCTAGGTTTGTAGGGCATGCATGTGAGTGGGGTGGCATCAAAGACAATATGATTTTAAGATTAGATGAAAATCACCAATTAGAGATTGACATGATTTAAGAGCATGCATGTGAAGAACAATTTTTCTACCTTTTTTTGAAAGCAGCCAAGAGTTGTAATGTGAGATGAGATAACTCATGGAGAGATGTAGAAAGTTTATTAGAAGTGAGAAGAGGTTCTATCATAGAGAGAAGAAGTTTAAAGAGAAAATTGAGAAATTCTTGAAGTATAAAGAGAAGAGAGATTAAAAGACGGAAAGAGAAATAAATACAAAAAGCTCTAAGAGCTAGAGAAGAGGAAATTCTAAGAGCTATAATTGAAGAAGCTAAAAAAGTAAGAGAGGAGGAAGCTAAAAGAGAAATGGAGTAGAGAGAAAAAAAAGAGAAAGAAGAAAATGAGAGAAGATAAAGGGATGAAAGAGAAAAGAAAGATAAAGAAGAAATTGAGAGAAAAGAAAAGGAGAAGGAACAAATACTACTCAAGGAGGAAGTGCTACTAAAGGAACCTCACACTCCTATAATTATAATTGAGTTAGAAATTTTAAAGGAAGTTTTTGAATCTTTTAACTCTTCTCATGTTATCAATGATTCTCATTTCTTGTTTCGAACCTTTACTTTTGAAAATTTTCTAACTCCATTCTCACTCCTTGTTATTTTAAACACCTCAATAGATTTTTGAAAATCGCACTTTGAATTGAGCCTAACAAGTTATAAATAACTCAAGTAAACAAAAACATTTTTATGAAATAGGCCTTATTATTCTTAAAGAAAATCATTTCAAAAATACAAAAAGGCCTTATTATTTTGTTCTTTACTTTAGATATGCACTTACTTTGGTATAATAATTTATTCAAATATTGTTTGATGGTTACTATAGATTCATATTTGTCTTGGAGTACATTAACAAATAAATACATGACCATTGTCACTAAGCATCACTCGAATTTGAGGAGAGATCTTTCTCTAGACAAAGAGTATGATGGAAAACCATCTAGCCACCAAGACACTAGCTAAGAAGATTAAAGAAAATGAAACTTCATGGAGAAAGACTCTAAATTTGAATAGTGAAATACAAATATTCTTTTAGACCTTATATTTTGACCAAGGGTATATTTCTTTTAAACCTTGTATTTGGCCATTTTAGTCTGACAACCTCAATTTAATCGATTATGTAAATAACCTAATCAATTAAATCAAGCAATACTTTACAAATGTACAATTTTGACATTACAAACTGATTCTTAAGTGACTACGTGAACTAAAGTGTTCTTTAGATTTGTTTTGGATTCCAAATAACCCTTGCTTGCTTGGAAGACAAAACACCTTGCAAACACATACTAAATAATCATCTTAAAATATTAATATATTATGATATTATTGTTATAAAGATAAATAATAAACATAATATTTTATTAAAAAAATTGAAATATCAAAATTAATTAAAAATTTCTAAACTATAATGATATAAATATTCTGAATAATACTTTAAAAATAATAATCAAAATTCTTTAATGAAACTTTTAATTGTTTTTTAACTAGTTTTAAGATAAAAGAGTAACTTTTTGTTTTAAAGATTTTAAGAGTTTTTTTTTTTTAATAACATGTCAACCTTATATTATGGCATTAATATTTATTACTTGAAATAATCATAGCTCAACACATAAATAATCAACCGATGTCGCAAAACACCATAGGTCAAAAATAAAAAAATTTAAATTTTGAGAAACTAAAAACAAAGAAAAAGTTATAAGTAACAAAAATTAGACCTCCTTTATTTGAGAGAACTAAAATTATATTTAACTAAAAATTAAATTAGCCACTTGAGCTTTATCTCTGCCTAAACACAGAAGAAGAATTTTGAGGGGCACGTTATAAACATATTTAAGAGAGAGATAACCATTAACACGTATTGACCTTGATGACATAAATAGTTCTGTCATACAAACTTTAGTATACAAAATATTTACATTTTCATTTACATTAAAGTAACTGTACAGAAAGGAAAATTATTGCGTACTCTAAAACCATAACTATTTATGATCTCTGTTAATAATTACATAATACGTAATTAAGTTTTTAAATTTACAGAAAAATTAGTAATACTTAATTAGTGTGTAAGGAATAATGCAAAACATAACTGTCTCAATCAAACCATTGATAATTTCTCTTTAGAAAGCGAGAATACACCAAACACAGCATTAGTTATTCTCTCTCTGACTTCAGGTTGACTTTATCTTGTCCAAGTTATACAATCTCTGCAAAAACACCCAAAGTGTAAGCAGACACCAGAAAATTTCATTACCAATTAACGTTATGTTATGAAGCAGAAAACCAAGCTTACTAGAATACAATGGATATCCTCAAGAAAAGGAACAAACAGAGAAACCAACATCTGCATTTTCTCCTTCAGGGTGTCATAGTTTTCCTCATCAGTTCTAAGAATATTAACAAATGTTTTACTCTCTGGTACCAGTCTTAGAGCCACCTGCAATTCCATGCAATGTAAAGAGTTTTTGTCATTATAAGAATTTGATGAAAAAGTGGTCATCATAATCATATAGGTAAATTAGCCAGCTAATCCATAAAAAAATTGTGTTTTTTACTCTGAAAGCAGCTGATGAAATCCATCCATGCCACGGTTTTAAGGTTAATTCATAAGCCTCCTCAACTACTTGCTCCATTCTCTTTTCAGGGTCTTTTGCAAGTGTCTGTAATAATGATGAGGTGAAATCCAGGGTCCTGCAATTTGCAGAAAAAAAAGATAACTTTAGTCATGTAGAATTTCAGTACACATTGCTGATACAGTCTGAGTAATATCATAGTAGTAAATATTATATGTTGTTCATAAAAATTAGTCTCTAGTTTTTTCACCTAGTGAGCCAAACCAGGGCCTTACTGCAGCTAGACCCTTTTCTTGCATTGCCTTCTTTCGCTTCTGACTTCAATATCTCGACCAAATTCGAGTTCACTGAGGTATTTGACTCATGCATCAGTTCCAGTGTCTGCAACGAAACAGAATTCGATACAGAGACTGACTTATAAGTTATAGTTGGAAGTTGGATGATTATCAGCAATGTGCAACTGTGTTAAACTGGAGTAAGTTTTCAATATATAGTTATTTGATATGTACATGGAACTATATGTTTGCTTGGTAAAAATTGAAAGAAGGTCGAGAGAGATTATGAATTCAACTTCTCACACTAATATTTGAAAAATATAAGATTGATTTGAAAGACATAAAAGATGAAAGACTTAATGAGTTCACTTTCTTATTAACAAAATATTAACAAATATTGTTTCTCAATAAAATAAAAAATCTTAACATGTACATAAGTTTTTCAATTCATTAGAAAAATAAATATTCTTTATTAAGTACTATTACATGCAAACATTAGTAGGAGACAATAAAACTTATCTAATCATTTCTGGTTAAAACTTAGCAGTCAATAAATTAACCATGCAAATAACCCACAAGGACAAAACCAATTGCCATAGTTTTTGTTCTGAAGGAATGAAGTGGTTTGGTGGATGATGAAAGCAAACCTTAATATTCTGGTACACATCTTGTCTCAGAACAGCCATTGTCGGTCCTATCTTATCTGCTAGACACATGATGACAATGTTTTAGGTGTCACATGACATTATTGGAACTTCAAAGAAAGAGATCAAGTTCCAAGTGAACTCACCGAGAACTTGCAGCACCAAATAGCAAACAGAAACAAAAGGCTTGGTGGGGATATGGGCAGACTCATGCTTTTCACCAGGTTTAACTATGACCATCATGGAAAGTTCTTCAATGGCAGAACCAATCTCTGATCTCTTCTCCATTCTCTCCTTGTGCTCTTCATTTTTAGTTAGTATTCCTTCTTCCTCTATACCCTCTACCCTCTTCCTGTTCTGCAATGCATATCATATACTATATATATATATATTATAGATATATATATATATCACTCATGTTTTGTGTGCTGCACATCATCTGGAGTTCTATATCTATACTTTTTAACTTTGAGGCATGGACTTCTGTTATACTTATGGAAAATGACGTATAGAACACATGTTTAGCGAAGTGGAACAGAAAAATATTAATAAGATAAGTAATATGATGTGATAAAACTAATCAACTAATAAAGAATGATGAGTATCAATGTTATACAAATATATTATGCAGACTAAAAGATCAACTCATGATGGATCCAAAATGTTATCTCAGATTCAGGACTTTTATCAGCAAGCTTTATCTCTAATCTGTAACCTGTTAAGAAAATGAAATGAATCTTACGTTATTTGTTTAAAAGTCTTAAGAACTGTTACTTGTTCTTACGTAAGAATTACCATATCAATTGCTCCACAATAAATGTTTTTGTTCCAGATCTTAAGATATTTAAATTTTGTATTTTGATCAAGTGGACTATTGAAGGAATGAGTCTTGCTAACACATCTATTATATTGCTTTATCATAACTTCTCATGCTTGAACTCCTGCTTTTGTTTTTGTTTTTTTTTTTCTTTTAGTTTTTATCAGTTTTGGTTTGTCCAATAACATTTTGGGTATATTTCCTATGTAAAACCGTTGATGGTGACCTTTCATTTGACCTTGGAGAGAGTTATCATCTATGGTTCTAGTGTTTTGAAAACTATGGGCAGAATAAATAAACCACGTAGAAATTGACAATAAATAACCATTTGCCTCGTTAGTTTTTTTTTTCTTTTTGAGATATTTGCGTTGTAAGTTATTACTTTATGTATAGTGTTTACTCTTTCTATTTTTATTTTATTTATAAGAATTAAAAGTACAACAAATCTGTTTAATAAATGTTTTTATTATTTTTAGTATATTTCTAACTTTTTATATTTTAATTAATTTTTCTAATAATTCTAAGTCACTATCAAACAAAAATAAAATTATGATAAAGTAAGAGTTTAGAAAATTTTGTTTTAGAATTGATATTTTGTTTAGAACGGTAAAACTTGATTATTTTAATATTAAAAGTTTAAATTTGTAAATAAAGTTTTTATAAACGAGTTTCATTAATTTAAACATATATATCTCTCTAAAAATATTTTCTGTAGAGTTCTTTCCTTTCTTCTCTCCTTTCTTTCTAGGTTTTCTTACTTTATGTTAATTTCTTTAAAGATCAGAGATCGTTAGGGTGATCTTGAAGCAAACTTTTCACTTTTGTCTGATCAGTTTCTTCAACAAAATAAGTTGATTTTCTATCCTTTTCTTGGTTTGTATGTTTTCTCTGTGGATGTTAATCATCTTGATTGACATGTAGTGTTTGAGTCTTCTATAAGAGTTTTTGTTGATCAGTGTTGCTAATGATATGCCTTGACCATGTTTATGTTACTTTTAAGAACATATATGGCTTTCTGTGCGTCTGAAGTTGTTTTGGGGATTCTTGAACAATTTTGTTTGTTTCTAAAGTAGACAATGCCCTCGAATGTGGTAAATAACCTTAATGATACTATCTTAATGAACTTGAGATTGGAAGCTTGGTTCCATTTTTAAGATGAGTGAGGTTCATGACACAAACTTTCATTCTCCAAAAGAATTGAAACCCTAATTTCCCTTAAACGTAGGGACTTATTTTGGTAATCCAATAGTCTTACATTGTTAAAGAGTCGAGGTAAAAGATAATTTAAATACACTTTCAACTTCTAACTCTAAGACATCTAACAAAATTATAATATGATTTCAAACTTCAAAATTGACAATACTCATATAACAATTAGTTCTAAACAAAGCTATCTGTAACATACTTAATATCAAAAATCATATAAACTTTTTCCCCCTTATGATATTTTAATAAAATTTTTAAGACTCCGAGAAATATAAGGAAAAACACAATCGTATAATTTACATTTTAAACTAATTAATATACATTAATACCATATTTTTTATTCACTAATGTAACAAAGGCTTTTACGTCTGATCCCGATTCGCGTCTTATTGGGAGATGTCAATGTAGACTCAGATA
Organism: Vigna umbellata; assembly: GCF_018835915.1. The sequence goes on from NW_025903908.1 coordinate 6,872, forward strand.
GTACAAATCATATGTCTATATAGACGTCGTATAGTACAGGTCAACGCTATATAGACGTTGACAACACGGTCAACGTCTGATTGTGGGCAGCTGACGTTTATGTCTTGAAATGAATATTGGCTCTGTAATCATTAGACGTCTGCATGTGCACTAACATACGTTAGTAGACGTCGAACAGTGCCAAAACAAACGTCACTAGGTGTTTTTTTTTTTAAATTATTTATTTTTCAATAAAACCACACCTGAAAAATAGAAAATTGTCCCAGAACAACATAATATAATATATGATATGCATTTCAAATTAACAAAGTACTAAAAACAATCAAAAACCTAAAACTATCAAGTTAAAGTTAAAATAATAATGTAAATGTTCAAACTAATAACAAATCTTCCTAGGTCCACTTTGGGAAGATAATTGCCACTCTTGTTCTTATCTTCTTAATTGCGTCCTCTGATATAGGACATGTACTCTTGAAGTGCTGCAAAATGAAGAAAGATTCATTATGTTCGCATATGTTGAAAGATGTATTTGATTTGTAATGAATTGTAGGTAAGCATCATTACCTCAGTTCACTCATCTGTAATGGCAGCTCGAATGATGGTCTTAATCCAAGACATGACATAGTAGCCACATTCCCATGAATCTAGTTGCTTGTTACACTAAAATGACAAATTAAATAGTCAAGCATTTAGATCATTCAATAACATAGAAATTGAATTAGAACTATAAACGACTTACAACCTTTGGATATAGGATTTGAACTAGCTTGACATCGGGCTTTACCCACAACTCTATTTACATTGAAATCATAAGGTAATATTAATATAACTATATTTATCATAAAAATTGAAGGTCAACATGAATTTGAAACATAAAAAGAGAAACACGTACTCTTGAAGAATGTTTTTCAAGTCAGTTTTCATCTTCCAGTGCAACGAACAAAATCATATAATTTTGCATTGTTTGGGAATGATGAGCATCAGCTGCCAGTGAGACCTATCATGAATCATAAATATTTAGTAAACTAATTAAGTAAACCTTAATGAACTTTTACATAAAACAACCCATACCCATCAATGTATGACACAAGGTATACGTCTCTATTTGACTCAGTCATCCATGTTTGCAAATAATTTTGTTTGGTCTCAATTGTGTTACCAGAAGGTTGAATGGTTTGAGGTTCAACAAATTCGTACATGGAAGACCGACCTTGATCCACAATGATTGTGTCCATGTACCTAAAACAACAAAATTAAGTTGTTAGAAACTAAGAATCTAAATATAACTAATATGGAAGACAAAATTAACTATCTTACATGCACATAGTTGAAGATGGAAATATTCAACATCCATGTCTCCCCCAATGACCTCCAATGCATCACTGAATGTGATATATACTAGCACATGGCACTGGAGGCCAAATACTCTCAAATCCTAGTACAATTCTATTGGTCCTCTGGACAACCTGGGTAATTTTGTCATGAGCTTTGCCAGAGGATCATCCCCGCTTCAGCCATCTCATCATCTTCATCTATGAATGGCTCATGCATCGGCTGCTTCTGAGGACGTATGAACTAAAGATAAAATTTTCAAAGTTATCAATCAATATTTATAAATTTAACATAGAAATACTAATAATAAAAATATTATACATGTGGTGTAGCAATGTGTGACATGATCAATGCTCTAAGCCAAGCTATAAATGTTCCTATCACCTCCCCCACAAACTGAATTTCTGAAGTGGGTACATGCACTTGAACTTGGAATCCCAACCTCGTCAATGGTCAATGCACGTAGAGGGTAATAAGGGAACACCATGAATAGTCCTCGCCTCCCCTGAAGTTATCGTCCTACAACCACAATGTGGTGGAGATTCCCATCAACTAACATCTCATACTTACCACTATTCTCAGTAGGGTCTACAGTAGAGCATGATCCTCTAGTGCTGACCCGAGGTGTTGTGGGAGCTTCAGTTGGCAACCCACGGTGCCCTGTGTCATGGAATGCAACTTCTCTTCAAGTGCTCTTTGGATTTCCTTTTGTTCTTGTAACTGCTCCATGAATCGTTGCTCCATAGATCTCATGCTTTGGTTGATCCTTTCCTCTCACTAAAGATCCATCTTCCTTAGTGCCTCCTGACTCATGGATTGAATGCTTTTTTGTGTAGGGTCAAAGTAGTCACGAAGACCAATCGCCCCACCAACTCCACGTACACGTCTTGGGCGCTCGGGCTTTCCAATGCTCATTGTTAGAATGTCGTCCCTAACTTGGCCAACAAATGTTTCCCTGAGTCTGTTTCTCAATCAACTCATCATGCATATAAAAAAAACTTTTGTTACATAAATACATGCGTGATAATACACGTCAAATGTTTAGTATTTGAACTTACAATTCTTAGTGAGATCCAAGGCAGCTGAGAAGATGTCATTTCCCATCAGACTTAGTCCGAGCAACCTTCCACATCTCGTACCTAGCAGATGAGGTGCTAGGTCGGGGACTCAAGTCCTAAGGCCTCCGCTCGACTCTTTCTCATCTTCTTCTCAAGTAATGCATAACCACCTCATGATAACACTGTGTTTGCATCATTTAGCCTTTACTTTCTTGGGCGGCTAACCTTTTACCCTGTGAAACTATGTAATATTCTTAAGTGTAAAATCATAATAAAATGCATTAATTAACTAAAGAAATTGTTAGAAACAAACCTCCAATCCTCAAACTCTCTAATGCACCAAACTACATCCACTCCTCCTATATTATTTCTGTACTATTGTCACATGGAAACTCATGTTGTCTGTCTCCAAAGACATATAGAGTGTTAGTCTTGTCTTGGAATCCCTCAATCTGATCGCTCACATGGATAACACTTTCCTTCTAATTTGACTAGTGTTTGGAATATCATAATTTGTTGTTTAAAACAAAGAACTATGTTAATGACATAATAAGAACAAAGATAAAAGTATATCAAATTTATTTAAGTAAACATACCTGAATGTCCTGCCATAAAAAGTTATTGTCAACCTCCAGACGATCATCCCAAGATGCAAAGAATGATAGAAACATGGGTGTTTTGCTAACACACCCAAATAACTCCTAACTTATCAACATTTGGCCCTAAGGCAAATACCTGATTCGGGTCAATGCAACAGTATCCTTCCTGCTCCAATCGTGGGAATGTCCACATCGGCAATCGTGTGACAAATCGACCACGTCTGTATTTCCTGATCATGAGGTCGACATACCTAAAAATATTGTTTATTGTTAATACTAACATCATATAATAAAATAAACAACATCTAAAGTAACTAAAAGAATATCACAAAACCTATTAAGATATTGTTTTTCTCCCAGATCCCTTGTTGTGATCAATCCGAATTCTGTGGATGTCATCGACTACGTCATCAACCGTGTCTTCAATGGGTCTTGATGCAAAAGTTGTTGTCTCAAGTATTTCAAGAGAATCTTCATCATCATATTTGTGCATGTTTTTTCCTTCTAATACCACTGAAATTTTTGATTTACTGGATCATTTACGTAGACGTCGGACCCCTACTAGCCGACATCTAAATGACTATAGACGTTTGTGCCCCTCCCGAGCTGACGTTTAAAGGGTTTAAAATATAACTTTAGCGGACACATTTGGAGTCTAGGTTAGGAGGGGCCGAAGTCTAAGACCTATTTTGAAGTCGGTGCTGACTGACGAACGTCTAAGAGCAATGGAAAAGTCACTTTTTTAGGCAATTTGGCGTCCAAGGATGGGGAGCCGACGTCTAAATAAGACTTTAGACGTCGATATGGCGGGATCAGACGTCTAAATTGTGACTTTTGGATTTCTGACTACCCTATTGGCATCTAATGGTTGGCCCCGACGTTGAAATAGGTCTTAAACGTTGGACACCCTGAACCTGGACGTCTAAAGCCAATTAAAATATTAATATTTTTAATTCATTCGTTTATTTTTGGCGTCCAATTGCTGGGGCCAATGTGTATTCTTCTTTAGATGTCGGGGACCCCCAAAGCCGACGATTATATAGTGATTTTAATTACAACAATGTCACTTGTCATTTTTTACGTTGGATATTCGGTGATCGGACGTCTAAAGGATGATGTTAAATGTCTTTTCTGCATTGGTGATTATGAACTGTATCCATACAGTTATCGATTAATAAACTCACTTTTACTTTAATATCTATAACAATTATAAAAAATTCAAAGTATTTAAAAATAGTTAGAAACACTCAATTTTTTTTTAAATAATGATTTAAATTTAAGAAGAGTAAAAATTTTAAAAATATTTTATAACTATTAAAAATAAATTTCTCAGTAAACTAAAAAATAGTTTCAAATTTTATAAAGAAAAAAATCATAGGCACTAAAATAAAAACTCATGAATTTATGTGAAATAAAAATATATATTTAAGTGCTACTAATCACTTCTCTTTTTGAGTAGTTTGCTCGAATTTATTTCCTTAAGGTTTGTATTTATCTAACTAATTAAGAAAAGTTGATAGACTAACAGACCATACATGAAAATATTTGGTATCTTTTTACTGATTATAGATTACAATGATTGTCTGTTGGATGTTATTCCGTTTCATAACAACTTGTTGAGCAACCTAACGACAAATATATCATTATTAGTACAAGGTTCTAGATTCACAATTATTCCATCTATTACTCTATTTAAAAAAATTTGTTTATTTAGATCAGAATAAAAAAAAGAGAGCTGAGTGAAAAATAGTTAATACAACAAAATAAGTACAAAGAAAGCATATTTGTCATTGTTAATAAGGAAAGTGACAGAAAAAGATGTCACTGGTATCAAATATATTATTTTTCAATTAAATATAAAAAGTAAATAATGAAAAGAATATAACAAATCTGATTCCAAACTTACCTCACTCTTTTTTTATAATAAAAGAATGTGTAATTTTGTAAATGAGCAATTATATCATCTTAATTTATTTATTATTTTTTACATGCTAACCCTCAAATGAATAAAGATATTTTTCTCTCTATTTTTTTTCATAATTTATTTCCTGTAAACATAGGGTTAAGCCTCTTTTGAAAAATCAAGAAATAAATATTTGTCTATAATAAAATATTTATATTCCCTGCTTTATCATTTTTTATATCACAGTATATAAATACATAAACTAATAAAATATTTTTTGACGAGAATAGATAATAAAAATGAAATAGGGAACAACTAAAATAATATTTCATAACATAAAATAATATTCAAATTTTTTAACACTTGAAAATGAAATAGTGAACAACTAAAATTAATTGTAATAAGCATAAATGCATTCATAATTAAATTATTTCAGCATGTGAAGGGTTGTTCCAGTCGTTCATATGTGGATAGGGTTGAACAGTTCAAGTTTTCAATCATCATCTTCAATTATGAAATCAAAGTCCACATATATAATGTGATCTATCATCTATGATGAACCATAAAATTATTTTTCTAAGAAAATGAGGGATTCTCTAAGCAAAAATATGACAACTTGAGGGATTTTAAAAATTGATGGATGCTGTTTGTAGAAAATTCGAACATGTTATTTCGGCATCATTAACTTAAATTTATTTCATTAATTGCTTTTCTTTCGAAGTAGTTGACTCAACCTATATATCTTATTTCATCACACATTTTATTATATCATAGAAGTTGACATTTAAGAATTTTGAGAGAATTGGATACTCTTCTCATTAATATATATATATATATTGATNACTTTTTTTATAATAAAAGAATGTGTAATTTTGTAAATGAGCAATTATATCATCTTAATTTATTTATTATTTTTTACATGCTAACCCTCAAATGAATAAAGATATTTTTCTCTCTATTTTTTTTCATAATTTATTTCCTGTAAACATAGGGTTAAGCCTCTTTTGAAAAATCAAGAAATAAATATTTGTCTATAATAAAATATTTATATTCCCTGCTTTATCATTTTTTATATCACAGTATATAAATACATAAACTAATAAAATATTTTTTGACGAGAATAGATAATAAAAATGAAATAGGGAACAACTAAAATAATATTTCATAACATAAAATAATATTCAAATTTTTTAACACTTGAAAATGAAATAGTGAACAACTAAAATTAATTGTAATAAGCATAAATGCATTCATAATTAAATTATTTCAGCATGTGAAGGGTTGTTCCAGTCGTTCATATGTGGATAGGGTTGAACAGTTCAAGTTTTCAATCATCATCTTCAATTATGAAATCAAAGTCCACATATATAATGTGATCTATCATCTATGATGAACCATAAAATTATTTTTCTAAGAAAATGAGGGATTCTCTAAGCAAAAATATGACAACTTGAGGGATTTTAAAAATTGATGGATGCTGTTTGTAGAAAATTCGAACATGTTATTTCGGCATCATTAACTTAAATTTATTTCATTAATTGCTTTTCTTTCGAAGTAGTTGACTCAACCTATATATCTTATTTCATCACACATTTTATTATATCATAGAAGTTGACATTTAAGAATTTTGAGAGAATTGGATACTCTTCTCATTAATATATATATATATATTGATGTGCTAATTAGCAATACATGCAATGTTGCGTGTTTGGATAATGTTTTAAATAAATAGTCGTAGAAAATGAAAATGAAAACTACAATAAATTTTTTCTAAACAGAACAAGTTTAAATTGTTTCAATATATTGATTTTTAAATGGATTAAATATGATATTTGTTCTTAAATTTTTTCAAATATTGTATTTTGTTTCATAAATTAAACTTATAGATATTACTTTTATATTTTATGAAAGTTATATAAAACATTATTTTCAATGATATATTATATTTTTACAATTTTTCATAAAGTAAAGAAACAAAATATTTATAAATTTAGTTTAAAAACGATTTTTTTTTTAAAAATGATTTAAAATTGGAAAACATTCTTAATTTTTTTAAATTATGAAAAGTACATAATTTATCTAATTTCTTAAAGATATTTCTTATGAAAAGTTAAAAGATATTTCATGTTGATTCATTTTACTCTCTACAAGTATACTTTATATAAGTTTATTTGTGTGTCTTTAGTATTTGTCTTAAAACAAATTTAAATAATGAGATCACGTTATAGGACGTGTGTTGATCAAAAGAAAAACAAAAAGGAAAATCTTTATCTAACTGTTATATCAGCTTTAAACAAAAACTTCTACAAATATAAAAAAATGAGTTACTAATTAGTATTAGCATAGATAATTTTTATTATTACAAACATTTTCATATATTATTTTGTATTTTAGTTGATGGACATATCAAAATATTAGTGTACATAATTTTAAAATGTATTTATATTGACAACTGATGCTAGCTAAAATAAAGAAATAAAAAATCTATATAAGATTACATTCACAATTGTTACGCGATAAAATGAAAAAGTTATATAAGACGTATATGTTAGGTATATGTTAGATTTATGAATCATATATCAATAAATAATCAACCATAAACCTTTATAAAACAGAGTAGTTCCTAATTTTCTTTACAACAGAAAACAGAAGCGTAAATAAAAGATTTGTGATTGAGAACAATTAATAATTAATCATTAATTGCTTTATGATTTTTTTTTCTGGCAGTTTAGATTCCTCTTGACTTTCTCTCTAATGGGGATAAAGAGAAAGGAACATAGATAAAGACCATGACCCATTTAAGTAATTTCTATTGGTTACTTAACCTAAGTTTTAATAATTTCAATTTGCCCCTTTAATAAATTAAAATTATTATTGGTCTGGACACAATAAACATTTCATGACATATATTTAGCCACACTTACTTGATTAGATCGTTTTATAATTGCCTAATAAAATACAATGACCATAACACTTAATGCTTTGTTATATGTATTAATGACCCAAAATTGCTAACAATCTCCCACTGATCACAAATATATATATCTATATAAATCCTTACAAATGTGTTAGATTTTATGAGCTCATAATTGCCATTATATACCTTGAGCATATCCAAAAGTTCTCGGCAATTGGTTATATTCGCATGTAGAACCAAAGTAGTTTTCATTGCATAAATCGCAACCAAACTTGACAATGATCACTAATGCTGACAGAACCAAATGATATGGATTCATTATGAAATGTGTATCATGAAAATTACGTGAAGGTGAACTGTACACATTTTTTTTCAATTGGTCTGTATTTTATCTCAATGAGATCAATACGATAACCTTAATATACAGAGTGTAATTTCTGACTAATAAACCATGTATTCATACATGAAAATCACACATAGAATACAAACACACAAAAGTGACTAACTCCCACTGGACCAAGATTCCTCAAACTGAAAAACACCCATATGAGCAATATGTTCTTGAAAGACCTTGGGTATAAGAGCATTATTAAGAGGATATACCTTCAAGGAGTTTGTCCCTAAGTATTTTATGGAAATCCATACACTTTGTACTCTTTCTTTAACAACTGATTTGATGTTAGAGTATAACTTGAGTGGTCTTTCAATTCCTTCATAATACGCAACTCTGTGACAAGAAGAGGAGTTAAATGTCAAGAAGTTGGAACTCAGAAAGGACGGAAAGACCACCAAAAGAGAAGGCTACTAAAGGTCGCAGGACGCTTGGGTGCCCTCCTCTAGGGCCCTCAACGTAGGAGTCACGCAGTCATGCCTGAGCGCCCTTTCAGGGACGCCGAGCGTCAGTCTTCAAGTAACGTTTCACGCCTGGGCGCCCTTCTTTGGGCGCTAAGCGCCATCCTCTCGCAAGCTCGCCTGGGCGCCCTAGTAGGGACGCTGAGCGGTGTCAACGTTGGCCCATGATCCAATTCAGCCCTATTTAAGGATTTGCATGACCTAGAGGGAGTATCTTTTGACAAAATTGACACAAACTCAGATTTTCTCCAGCTCTCTAGAGGCAGAAGTGGATGCGGAAGCTCTCCTCTTCAGTTTTTAGGGTTTATCTTTCATTCTCATTCCATTGTTCATCTAGTTTCTCCATAAAAAAGGGGAACTAAATTCAATTTATTGTTGGGGGATAATGTAACCTTGTGAACTCTCATGTATTTGAATTGATTTTAATTATATATGCTTCTTTCATCAATTGTTAGAGATTTTCTCCTTTGCTCTATGCTTGTTATGTTTTGATCGTTCATGACATGATTTTATGGTCTTCTTTGTTGTTGGGAAATACCTAGAAACCACGATCTGGAGAATTTCTCCCAAAAGCAATATTGCCCAGGAATGGAGATAAGAGGGTTGGTCATCTTAAGCTTCTAATCGTAATGCAAAATTAATTATTAGGGATGCAAGAGATTGTGGTCTAGTAATTAAGGATAGGCTTTCTTCGCCGAGGGATCAAGTTTTAAGTTATTTAGAAAGTGACGTTAACAATTGAAAGAAGAAGATGAATTCGTATATGCATGAGAGTAAACTAGGTAAAATCTAAACCCCAACAACATAATCATCTCATAATTTCAATATCATTCATTCACCTTTGTGTTTTTCTTCAATGGATCAAAAGGCATTCATATTTACTTTCTTGTTTTTGCATTCAAAAACCCTAAATTGTTATTCAATGTCTTAATTAGTTAAGTAATTACATGACTGTTTAGTGCCGTGAGTCTCTTGGGAAACGATACTTGGTCTTACCACTTATTATTACTTGATACGATTCGGTACACTTGCCAAGGTCTTAAAAGGGGGGATGAATTGGTGTTTTATAAAGACTTGCTCTTTTTAAATCTTTTTCGCTAAGTATAATGTTCTTGAAATTTTTCTTGTGTAATAAGCAAATATGTGTGCAATGAAACAGTAAATGCAAATGTAAAGAGATAAAGGAGAGAAAATCAAACATAGTTTTTATCCTGCTTCGGCCTCAATGCCTACATCCAGTCACCCTTCCATTCAACCACTGATTGAAGTATATTCCACTATAATGATTAAAGAATTACACCAAAGGTTTTATTGTGAATACACCCTCACAAAGTAAACACCTTTCCCACTCACACAATCAAATATAGAAACAATAACACCTGCAAACACAACACCCCACGGTCTTGTTGCAGAAAACCCTTTAAGAATCCCATCTCAAAGTCAAGAGCACAACACTCTTCTTCTTGACATGCACGTCCAGGAAAACAATAAGTCAAAGATTGCAAGTCTTATCTCCTGATCTATCAAGATGCACCTTCAGTTGTGTTAAATTGATCAGTCAATTCAGCTCAATAAATGTCTCTCAAGAATGCCTCAAGATCCTTCAAATTCTTCGTGTTCTTGATTATTGGAGCTTATGAGTAATATGTAAACACCTCTCAGATCAAATTAATCAGATATGAAAATGTAAGAATGATTAATCGTTCGTTCATTACAAAATTCAAAAATGCGTCAATATACAGTTTATATCAGTCCTGACGCAAAACAATCGATTACTAAACTTATGTAATTGGTTACATAAAATAGACGTAACAGATTGAATACACAATTAATGTAATCGATTATCATTAAATGTTGATCAAACATATTTAAAAATATGACCGTTATAGCAGTTATGACAAGCATGAAATATGTTTTCAAACATAACATAATTAATCGAATACACAACACAGGTAATCGATTTAAGCTTCAACACTTAGAATATTTTTTAAAACTTTTCTTTCCAAAAACTCATCATAGCACATTTGAAAATGATGTATGCAAACACACAAGTTTTAATCGATTCACCAACTAATGTAATCGATTCAAACTGTTTGTTTTACCACAGTTTAAATCATAAGTTGTCTGATGACCTTAATTGATTACTACAACACTGTAATCGATTGTCATGCAGATATGCTTTTGTGCTTATGGTTTTCAAAACACAGAAACATACATAATGCATACAAAGATATAATCACATCATAAACACAATAGTATGCAAAATAACTAGTATGCTCAACATATATATTTATCACACAATATATGCATTTGCAAATCCACATATGTAAAAAACACAACATACAAAAACTCTTTTCTGTTATGACTTGACCACATTCATGTGTTGTTACTTATCAAAAACCAACATAACAGGGATTGGTTCAGCTAATACATGTGCTCCCCCTATCAACAATCTCCCCATTTATCAACACACATGTTTATGATGATCTTAAGTTTGTTCTTATCGAGATTCTAAACTTGCTAGAGGTTCTGAACTTGCTTCATCAAAAGTAACTTCATGAATCAATTCACTTTCATTGATTCTTCCCCAAACTCAATATCCTGAAAGAATATTATGCTTAGTATCATGCAATTCCATATTTAAGGATTCACAGTAAGAAATCATTGCATGAATATGTAGATTATTATTAGCCAACACTCAACTAGTTCCAACAAAACTCGAATTTAAAAGCAATCTCAAATTAATTATTTCCAAACTAACATAATTAACAAAATTTATTCAAGT